>OY735279.1:6179832-6253971 GCA_963457715.1 Argyresthia albistria | reverse complement strand
CCAAGTTTCAACTATGTACCTACTTGTGTAGTCCTAATAGTTTTGGAATAAAGTTGCTGTGACATACGGACGGACGGACGGACGGACGGACGGACGGACGAACGGACAGACAGACAGACTTGACGAAACTATAAGGGTTCCTTGTTTCTCTACGGAACCCTAAAAACAAGGTAAATTAGGTAATACCGCGTCTTTTATTTTTTCGTAAGTATGGCAACAAAAACATCTGCCCGGCAAATTAAATACAGCCTGTTGAATAACTGTCTCAATGTCTTTGCAAATAAGGGCTATTTTTACATTTCATTCCACATTAAATGGATTCTGCGCACTGTTTCCCCAATCAGACCAACACAATCATAACCTAACCTAGAACCATCGAATTACCGACGCTAGTTTGTAACAAAAATACCAAAAATATGCCTAAAAGACATGAATTTAATGGTGATGTGAGATAATTACGCCAAAAAAACAAAAGAGTGGTTAACAAAGATGTCATTTTCTACGAGAAACAGAAATGGAAAGCTACTATTGTGCCAAAATATTTTAGTTAAAAAAAACGTGATTTTTCTTCAATAAGTAATGTTGCATTGTGGCAAGTGGTTTTATGATGAAAGTTATTGAATTAAATACGCAAAAGTAATTAAAGACGCAATAAAATTGCTCGTAGGGTTGCTTGTCACAACTATTGATTTAATGACGTCGGCCATTTGTAAGTAAAAAGGGCGGGAATGGGACGCCCTTTTAAAAATAATACGAGTATTTGAAGCCTGGGCAATGGAATGTTCTTTAGTCCTGTTACTTTCACACTCAATGAGAGAAAAATAAAATGTTAAAGTTGTTTTTTTGTAATGCTACTTAGTTTTTTGATCCAGTATTTCGCCAAAAACTTACAAAATAAAATAAATAACCGGCCAAGTGCGACTCGGACTCGCGCACGAAGGGTTCCGTACCATTATCTAAAAAAACCAGCAAAAAAATAATTGTGTGGGAGCCCCCTAAATATTAATTTAATTTTAATTTAATTACTTTATTTATTTTTTGAGAAAATAATATAATCAATATATTGTGAACATTTTAAGCGTCTACCTGCTACCATTATCAATATCGAGCAAAAATGAGCAAAAAAATCACGTTTGTTGTATGGGAGCCCCGCTTAATATTAAATTACTTTTGATTTTTAGTATTTGTTGTTATAGCGGCAACAGAAATACATCATCTGTGAAAATTTCAACTGTCTAGCTACCACGGTTCATGAGATACAGCCTGGTGGTGACAGACAGACGGACGGACGGACGGACGGACGGACGGACGGACAGACAGCGAAGTCTCAGTAATAGGTCCCGTTTGGCACCCTTCGGGTACGGAACCCTAAAAACTGCACAAATGCAACTTATAACGTAAATTAAACTAATTTAAAACGTGTTAAAAATATCGAGGTGAGGAACTGTTTCAAGTTCAACTTGACAAAAACTTGTTTGTTATTGAATACCTGGTTAAAGTGAGCAGAAATGTCCCTCTGCCAATCCTTTTAACAAAAAGCGAAAAGCTATGTTAGGTTTGTGTTTTGCTAATCAAAATGTAAATTAATAAAAAAAAGTTTTGTGTAAAAGTGTCTGACACTATGCAAGTGATGCAAGTGCTACAGTACCATGTGTCGTCGACACCACAGCTGCCGCAGACGCCACAAATCTCACATGATGTGGCACAGCACTGTGTGGCGCCGCCTCCGTATTTC
This sequence comes from Argyresthia albistria, assembly GCA_963457715.1. Taxonomy (NCBI): domain Eukaryota; kingdom Metazoa; phylum Arthropoda; class Insecta; order Lepidoptera; family Argyresthiidae; genus Argyresthia; species Argyresthia albistria. The sequence continues at coordinate 6,252,236 of OY735279.1, read as the reverse complement.
GGTACGTATTTGACGATGGGCTAGCCCCAGGGAGCACTTATCCAGTGGAGAGCGCATACATACATTTTCCTTTGAAACACAACTCCACCAATTTACGGGCGGCGGGGGACGAGGTAAGAGAGCTGTGATTGTTCAGCCGATGCGAAACTGTCTGGCGGCCCGTCATCGTACATAAGTTGCGTATGCGAACGTTTGTTGGATACAACTAACGTTTAGCGAGCCGCATGCCCCGCAGGAGCAGTCAATAGGATATATAGTCTCTGATGTGAACACAATTGTGACTCCGCCGCTCAGTTTGGGAAAAGGCGTGACGCTACCAGCATGTTGGTTGAATTGATAGAAAAATAATATTGGTTCCGAAAATTATATGAAACTCCGATTATGCCCTATCCAATATTATAATAAAAAAATAAAAAAATTTATTTTCAGAAAACATAGTTAAAAGAAAAAGATAATTTCCTAGCCTATGTTAGTGACACCTTAGAAAATAAGATAAAAATAAATAACTGATTAATCTAGCTAGGTACCGGTCACCACCTTAACCCAGTGTTTCAAAATAGGTCCATCGACCCTGTCTGCTATAACAGTTAGGTTAGCTGCCGCGCACTCTGTGCATTAGCGAGGCCACCCATTCTTCTTCTTCTTCTTCTTCAGTCAGGGGGATGTTGTGCCTGCACCTGGCCCACGAGAGCGGGGCCTTTGTGCATGTCCCCTGCACCTGCACTCTAGTTCAGCCATCCCAACTCCAGCACAAACTGGATTAGGAGGCCTGCATGTTCGAGGAGGGTCGACGCTCTGCTCTTTTCTCCCAGAATCGCGATTCTGGTCTCTATGGTGGACGGGCATGCAAGCAACATGTGCTCCACGGTCTCATCCACTTCCATGCATCCCCTGCAAAGGGAACTGTCTGTTGCACCTATAATTTTCAGGTGTTTATTAAGTGTACAATGGCCTGTTATGAGGCCTATTAGTATTTTTATTTTGCTGCGCGGCAGCCTCATCAAGTAATAAAATTCGTAAAGGCCACCCATTATAACAGACAACTTGACAGCTAACCTAAAACTTCATAAAATCCATTTTTTTTTGTATTTTATGGCCTGGTTGCAAAGACCTTTGACTGTAAGTGCTGATAGCAGTGATGGCGATGATAACTCTTCTGTTAGTTCAACTGAATAAACAATTTCGATTCTCTCCGATTGTTTTGGTAACATCCCTAGTGTTTTAAAAGTGGATTTTATGAAGTTTTAGGTTTTCTTTATTTATTTATTTATTTATTTATTTAACAAAGGTTGCCTGTTATATTGTATAGATAGAGTATAGGAAACAGTCGTGACGGTCAAGGTTTTCGACAGTTTAGTTTTTTTTTCCTGAAATTTAGTTCAGGTAGTTTGTGAGGTCACAGGTAATGCCTGCGATTTGGGAGGTGATACGAACTAAACTAATGTTTGAAAATGGAATCGGTGGCCACCACGCAAGAGCTGTCGAATTTAAAGTTGTTAATTTAGTGGTTTTAACACCTCCCAAATCACCCTCAATATGTTAGGTTAGTTAGGTTTGTTATATTACTTTAGGTTATGTTAAGTTTGGACTCTTTCAATCACTCTATAAAGAACTAGGCCTCATTAAAACCTTATCCCCTTCACAGCGTCAGTCAACACGCCCGCGGAGCCGCGCCGGCGCAAGTACGCGTGGTGGTGTGTCGGCAGCGGAGCCCTAGCGGCGGCGCTCGGAGGCCTACTGGCGGCGCAGCACATCCTGCTGCGCGCGTACACCGCCTCGCCGCAGCACCTGGAGACGGTGCCGGCCGCCGCGCCCGCCGCCATGGTGAGCGGGGGAATTGTGACGACATTAACGATAATTATGAAGATAACAATATTCATGATGACTATAGATTGATGACAGTAATAAAAACAGCCACAATAACGACAATATCGACAACAATAATATCGAAGAGACGGTGACATCTCCAACAATGACAGAAACAACCACAATAACGGCACGCCAAAAATAATAATTGCAATGATGCCATAACAATGACAAAATCAACTACGACGACGCTAAATTGACGATAACAACAGCTAAAATAACGACAACGACAATAATAAATAAATGACAACGACAAAAGCAAAAATATCGACACTGACTAAAATAATTTCGAGAACGATGACGACAATGATGACAATAATAACGACAACGACGACAACAATAACGGAAATACTTCAAATAACGTAATAAAGGACAATGGGCCATTTTGTATTAAGTTTAGTCAAAACCACGAATAGTCCACTAGGCAAACAACCTTTCACAGATAAAAAAATACGTTGTCAGTAAAAATAGATTTTCTCAATACTATTTGTTTTAAGTACCCTAAGGCCATTCGGACATTCTCGATAAGCCCTATTGAACAGATAAATCATAAATCTTACGAACTTTATGACTTATCTGTTTACAGATTCACTTGTCACCGCTTATCGATACCGCTTGGAAAAGGCCATAAATATTACTATTTTTTGTTGCAGTTGGTCCTGACAGGAGTTTGCATAATGAGTTTGGCCAGGAGAAGAAACAGATATAGCTATATGGTACGTACAGGTACACATTCAGGACAGTAATTCAATTCAATTCAATTTATATTTATTGCAATAAACAACATGTTATAAGGTCTAAGTTAGCTTCAGTTATGTGAGCATGCAAGATATTCCAATAGCACAATTACAAACCAGAAGATAGCCATTTCCGAAATACAGGTGTCCCGTAAATAGAAATCCCAACAAAACATGCATACGCATATACAAAAACGCCAGTCTCGCAGCCTGCGCAGTTTATTCTACCGTAAAAAGTTGTGAGATCTAATTTTAAACCAAGTCGGATAATTTAACCAGTATCTGTGTATGGTAGAATCTTTCCAACAACTTTATTATCGTATACTGTTAAGTAACTACCTAATTAGTTAACTAATAACATTTATAGTGATCGGATCAATATAAGACATCTTTATTTCTTCAATAATAATTAGAATGACTTGGCAATCGCACGTAGAAAAGTTGTCGACTATAGGACCGTGTGTGCAACGTAATGTACCTATTGCTCTCGCTCCGAAATAATTCGTTGTTTTCTTATTAGTTAAGTTTATCTTTAGTTAGAGATGTGTTGTGTTGAGTAATAATATTCATTTGTGCTCTGGGTGCTATAGAGTGATCAGTTGAGCGCGATTGCCAAGTTATTCTAATTATTATTGAAGAAATAAAGATGTCTTATATTGATCCGATCACTATAAATGTTATTAGTTAACTAATTAGGTAGTTACTTAACAGTATACGATAATAAAGTTGTTGGAAAGATTCTACCATACACAGATACTGGTTAAATTATCCGACTTGGTTTAAAATTAGATCTCACAACTTTTTACGGTAGAATAAACTGCGCAGGCTGCGAGACTGGCGTTTTTGTATATGCGTATGCATGTTTTGTTGGGATCTCATTTCTTTTTGTAAGTAACTTTCCTTTTTTTCTTTTCGGGTACTATTTCTTGTGCGTTAGCTACCGACTTTCTCAAAGCCCACTCCCTATCTCTATGGGCTCTTCTCTGTGGCTTTGATGTTACGATTTGTGACAAGTCTGGGCGGTGAATTATATAAATATAAATCATACCTCAAACCAAACCATACCGCGATTCAGGAAATGCACACCTAGCGACATCTAATGGGGAATAGCGATGAATCGAAGTAGTCGTGTACTGAGCTTATTGATAATTAATATAATATGAAATTGGGGCTAAAATTGCGCAATGTTTGAGTTTTCCTTGGCTTTGCAGGCTAAACTTTAACCATGCTCAAAATTTTAAGCTTGTGGGTTCGCTAGAAGTCACCTTTAGAGTTTTCATGATCGTGAATCAGTGAGTCAGTGAGTGTCAAAATTGAGGAACTTTGAATTGCTGTACCTTCAACTCTCCTGGTTCAAATTTATTGAAATTTTGAGAATATGTCTTATGACATGGTGCCTTTTAGCCGCCGGGAATTCAGGTTTCTATCTTTATCCACAACGGCGTAACAGGTAGGTCAAATATGCTCTGAATGGCTTCCTGTAAAGGATGTTACTGCTGCGCCCGTATGTTTTGCTCGACTTGGCTTGGGGGCGCTACCGCGCCCCCAGATATTGTCTTTACGTCGCTCGGCCGCGACGGGCGCGCTCCGTGTATCACGTGACACCTCCCGCCTATGACGCGTTGTCCCTACGGCGCTCGATGCTTGAAAAACTGTAGTCGGCAAAATTAAATATAAAAAAATTAAAGTGGTTTTATTCTTAAACAACCTTTAAACAACACACTCATCAATGTACATCAATAAATTAGACAAAAAATCCAAACTGACCAACTTTGCTTCGGAAATATACCAGGAGTGCAGAGCTTAATGGGTAAACCCGGGGCACACACACACACACACACCCTCACACACACACACACACCCTCACACACCCTCACCCTCTCTCTCACACACACACACACACACTTCACATTCTTCTCACGCAGGAGAGGCAGGTTCAAATGCCGGTGCAGACCACGCACCAATGCGATAATTAATTTTTCATCACATCTATTCAAAAAGATCTACTTTAGTCCCGGCAAACAGGGACTAAAGTAGGTCATTTAGTCCCTAGGGACTAAAAGTAACTTTTTAATTTTGTTGCCAGTACAAAGGAAAAAAAATGCTGTCACTAATCGGTTTTACTACCACTCAGGCTGACAGACCCAATTAAAAGAGAGATCGATTCTATACGCAGCCAATAAAAAAAAAGTTTGTACTAAAATGCGTACTCGACACAGATTAGATAATCCGATCGACAGAATCGATTGACACCGATTGGTGACAACAGAGAAACAACCTTACAGAATTGATATCGAAACACGTAATTAAAAACAAATAATTAAAAAGTTGTGGAAAATTTGTAAACAAAGCGCGCCAAATCTGAATGCTGTAATTATTTCAATTTCGTTTGCGGCTATGAGTAAAGAATATGAGTGAAAGTGAGTGTCTAACTCCAGATGATAACAACAAACGCTAATGACAAATACAAGATCTGTTACCAATAAAATCACGAGGAATATAGGTATGTAAAAACTGTAATCCTGTAGAAAAATTCAAGAGTTTATCTGAAAATGCTTTTTGAACCAATTTTCAAGATTTAGCCAATACTAAACAAGCTTTAACTATGTGGAGGACATATTCGTAATTAGTACTTTCTTTATTGTACTAACACAAGAATGACATACAGAAAACTTATAATACATAACAAGAGATTTCTTCTAACAAACCATTACACACAACATATCACGACGATTGTGTAAATAAATAATAGGGTGTAACAGAAAGGGGTGTGCAAGCCGGAAGAATGTTGTTAGGGACATCATTTTGAACAACTTTCACTATGGGACCGAGTTGATCAGAGCAACATTATTTTTCACTCCACCATACAGATCAGCTAAGCGCTAGGCCCGAAATGTACTGAGTTAATAAAAATAAAGTTGCTCTGATCAAGTTGGTCCCATAGTGAAAGTTGTTTAGAATGATGTCCCTCTTTCCGCTTGTACATCCCTTTCTGTTACACCTTGTAGGTAGGTACATGTATGTTATTTTATTGATTACTTACTACTTTTCTCATAGAGGGTGATGAAAAGTAGAGTGTCCACCTCAGGAGTAAAAACTATTTTTGGCTCGAGTGATGTACTTTGAATCCCTCGCTCCTTATGATCTTAGCCTACTCCAGAAACGGGCGAATAAAAAAAGGAAATGCCCGCGCGTTTTCGCAAAAACTTCGAGCAATACATTTTCAGAAAATGAAGTCGTTTTCTTTTCCTTTTGCCAACGTATGAAATTTTCATAAGTACTGCAGATTTCTATGCATTTATGTCTATAATTTTCCTCGTAGGTGTAATAAAAAGCACTATACATACCTCAGGATAAAGTACAGTTCCATACCTCAAATGGTTTGCGCCCCTCGCAGGCTCGTGGCGCAAATGCCATAATCTCGGTATGGAACTGTCACTTTCTTCCCTCTGAAGTAATGTACTATTATGTGCTTACATTAAATCGATGTACAACTAAACTAACGGCACAGAAGAGATAATAGTACTACGTACAGAACGGCCACTCCCTTCCCCGCGCGGATTCAGATACCGCACCTCACCCCGGAGTCGGGGAGCCTCTTCGGGAGACACTTTGTTTAGGCGCTGAACGCACACATTCACAAACGAACGAGTTTACGCACACATTTGCACGTGTACAAATGTCATTAGGCTATGTAGTAGTAATAGGTGATTATTTTACGAGCGTTCTATGGAGTGTCCGAGGTGTGCTAACGGTGACGAAAAACATCGTGAGGAAACCTTCATCACTCCATAGTCACGCAAAATGGAGCATTGAACTCGCTAAATGTGGCCATAACTGTGCACCTAGTAGCCTTGTATAGGAAAAAGTATTGACGCTATGTATGTATATCAATATCTTTGTCATCTTATTTCAGATCAAAGTGGTGGGTGCGTGTTGCCTAGTCTCCGCACTGACATGCGTTCTCGTCACCATCACCACCACCGTCATTCATATGAACAAGTAAGTTGACTTCAACCTATGTGTCTGTGGCGTTGGGCAGACCACTCTATACAAGGTGACATTAAATTAGCTGACCATATTTTGGGGAATGATAGTACCCATCATTGTGAACAACTTTCCCTATAGATGAAACATATGGTCGCAAATGAAAAACATTTTTCGTCCCCCAGTAGGTACATTGCCCCGATCAGCTGATTTCAAGTTACTACGGGAGACCCAAAATTTTTTTTCGTTTGCGACCATATGTTTCATAGGGAAAGTTGTTCACAATGATGGGTACTATCGTTCCCCGAAATATGTTCAGCTAATTAAATGCCACCCTGTATGTTAGCGTCAGCGGGCTAGCGCGTGACACGCGATACAAACTAGTAATTAATTAGTATAATAATGATTAAGGCGAGGTATGAATAATTTTACAAACTAAGGTCAACGAAGATTGCGGAAGTGAGAAGCGAATATAACTCGGGAATAGGAACAAGTGGGATGGCAATCGTGCGCTCGCACCTAATCTGAATCAGCGTAAGCAACAAAACGGAAAAAAAATACATAAAAATATAGTTTAAAAACTAAAAAATACGCTTTTAAAGAACATCGAACTAAAAAGTTAAAAATAATTTCTCGATAGCACGAGAATCGGGGGCCTGAGCCAGCGTGATGGAGCCTGGCTCAATCTTACTCATATCATCCCGGTAAAGGCCTGTGCCCCTCGATGGGGACTTTAATGGGCTACATTTTCATTTATTGTACGTATAAACTTAAAATATTTAGTTGATTCCTTTGTTACAAAATTGTTTTAACCTCTCGCTGTACAGTTCTATTTTGAAAGAAGATATATTTAATTTATTATGATTTACAATAAGACTTTTATTATCGTGTCATTTTTACAAGGTGTAAACCTGTGGTGTAAACGAATTAACGCAAAATGAGAAACTTCTTTGTCAGGGACATCATTCTGAGCAACTTTCATTATGAAACCGATTTGATCAGAGCAACTTTATTTTTAACTTCTCCATACAAATCAGCTGACCCACTCAGGCCAAAATGTACTGGGACGTGAAAAATAAAGTTGCTCTGATCCAATCCGTTTCATAGTGAAAGTTGCTCAGAATGATGTCCCCGAGAAAATAGTTTCTCATTTTGCGTTAATTCATTTACACGTTGTATTATCACGGACGGACACCGGCGGCGGCGCAGAGTAAGGCCCAGAAGGAGATGGCGGGACGACCTGGACACGTTCGAACCAGAGTGGGTCAATCTAGCTCTGACTAGAGATGTGTGGGCTCGAAATGGGGAGGCCTTTGCCCAGCAGTGGGACACATTATAGGCTACGTAAAAAAATAAAAAAAATATCAGACTTTGCTAACCCGTCGTATTTCATTCGCAGACTTCAAGCACTAAAGTTCTGCGAGTACACGAAGCTTACTCGCACTTGCACTTGCTTCTCTCTGTCACCAGACCAGCACAGTGGGGATGACGACGGTGAGCAAACATTGTATCTTAATTACAGTCACATACATGCCTGTTTGACAGATAAGGTATTTTTAACCGACTTCCCAAAGGAGGAGATTTACAATTCGTCCGGATGTTTTTTTAAATTTTTTATGTATGTGCCCCGATAGCGCCTAGACGGATGGACCGATTTGGAAAATTATTTTTTGTTTGAAAGGGTTTACCTTCCCATTGGTCCCATTGACACCAGGTCAGGATCTGATGACGGGATCCTGGAGAAATCGAGGGAACTCATCAAATATTATAGGCAGACCTATAGTGAGTTTTTTGTTTTTCATAATAACTCGTGCAAATGCACATGGTAAGCATAATATTTTGGTTTGGAACTGATGATGAAGACCACACATGGCCACCAGAACTGCTCAATACTAGGTACAAATACAATCTACTATGCGTGGCTGACGGGCAACGCATAGCCTAAACCGGTGGACCTAGAGCCATGAAACTTTGGTTCCTTAGTAGCGTGGGGTAGCACTGATTTGTCTGTCAAAAAAGTGACAGCGTCAAAAATCATAATGTGAAGTAATGTTAAGTTGGTTTGCTGGAAGATATCCCTTATTAGAGACAAGCTCGCCTTTGTACACAATTTTGTAATACAGTTGAGCTATCCGAGTTGGGCTTTCGATCCGTAGCCAGATCGATGAAATCACCAATATCGCGGGGAAAACCTGTATTCGGTTGACACAGGACCGGATTGGCACAAAAAATGAACAAGCTACATTGACAGTCCCCCCGCCACCGCTCCCCTAACCCGAAACGACTGAACCGATATTGTTAACTCATTTCGCAGGCGTCCGCTGCGTGTTCGAGGGTGTCTCCTCATGCGAGGTGGTCCATGGAGCCCTATACTGGTGTCTTCGCGGAGTCTTCGCGCTCTCCGTCACCGCGGTGCTGGTTTGCATCTTCAGCTCCATGCTGGCTTACCAGCTGCTGAGGTGACTACATCTTTATGAGACTGTTCTTCTTTGAGTTTCTCACACACACACGCCTTCTCAAAAAAAAGAAAGAAAGAATGTTTATTTGCCACATAAAATTTTAAAACGAACATAAGATGAGATTATTTGTGGCAAAAAGGACTGGACTCAGCTTATGCTTAGCAATGTGACACACACACACACACACTCACGGCTACTATCCCTCACTGGACACACAAACTACAGACCCTGATACACAGTCTCACACACATAAACTTATCTTCAGCTCAATGCTGAAGAACTAAGTGCATAGGTCAGTCCTTAAAACAGTGAGGAAACCTTCATTATTGCTGCGGCGATAGGCAAGCCTCCTGTCACGCAAAAACTGGCTAAAAATGAGCACAATTTGTTCATTTGTATTTGTACAATTGTACTTCTCTCTGCCTGCCCAAAAGCGTGACGCAATGTTTGTTTTTAATTAAAAATGCGATGCATTGATTCAGCCTATATAATCCATTTTCGAACAACAACAATAAATTAATAAGTAACAAAATTAAATATCTAGGTACTTACACAAAAGCCTTGGGATATTAATTTGTGACGCAGCCCACGCGAGCTGAACGCAGTTACAACTTCGCTTTTACCAATGCGCTGCACGGTCATGTTCTGTTTGTATCTGCATTCAACTCGGACTGAAACACCCGGTTTTCAAAAGGAAAATTATCTGTGACAACTTGCTTAACTCTTTGCAATTCCATTTCAAAGAGTTAAGTGCTATTTTGAATTAATCTTCGATTAATCGCTTTGTTTTTATGCCCATTCGGAAACTGAGGGTTGATTGGTCTTTCAGAAAACTCTGCATTGTTTATTCAAGCCGTTGTTTCGCTCTGCATCATCAGGCTCAACTGCTTCTTCAAAGATGTCAGGGCAATAATCTGAATGTGCATTCTGTTTTCGAGTATTTTCACAGAGTGCCTCAAGTCTGTCAGTTCTGACTTAACGTTAACGTAATCCATTATATCCGGGACCTGTGGAAAAAAGTTAACGATATTTTTTTTTAAATAAGAATAATTCACAAAGTTAAAAACAAAAACAAGACCGACTTCATGAATTAGTCCTCCCCGCTCGGTACACAAATGTCGTCATATACCCGAAAACGTGCCTACGATACGTGTCTCCTGACAGTGAAGTCCATACGAATTACAATTAATATAAACAAATATACGATCCTAACAGCCAGAATTTATCTCGCGACAATGACTATAAACAAAAAGACTGACTGGATGTATAATGTTATCCAGGTAAAAACAAATTAAACTTCACAGTTTTTTCATGTAGAAGCCTAACTACTGGACCGATTCCTGATTTTCAAAAAATGGGGCCTAACTATTCGGTTTCCCTTTCGAACAAAGAAATAATTTTTGAAATCGGTTCATAAGTAGTACCAGTTACGATGTAACACACATTAAAAATAATAATGATAAAAAAATGAATAACCGAATTGAGAACCTCCTCCTTTTTTGAAGTCGGTTAAAAAAGGTTGAAGACTGGCAAACGGATATCGCAAGTCAACGAAGTATAATACTAACTCTTATAACAGGACCTAGATAGTACCAAGCCTCCGTCACTGAATGTACTCGCGCGCTATAATTACCTACCGCCCGCCCGAGCTCTCGGAGCGCCCGGCTATGGCCCGGCGCCGAACGTCAGTATGGTTGTCGCAAGCCAAGCGCACGCACGTTTTGAACTGTGTTCGTATCGTACGAGTATCTGCGATGTCTGCCAGCCCTGCGATTAGTGTGAGATCGCGCGGTGCGAGGCAATCACAACTGTACGCTTGAGAATTTAGGCACATTTTAGCATGCAGCGGTTGCTGACGCGACGGAGTAGGCTATTATAGCAGTAGGTATTGGAAATTTCCTACTGAGTGAAGTATCTGTTACGTAGTAACTATTAAGTAATCTGTGATAGTACTGCCCTACTATTTCGTATAAGTTCTGGTTCACTCTCAGAAGCACACCGGTCAAACAAACGAACAATGGAGAACAATAGATAGATAAAGATATGTCGACGAGAGGGTTAATACAAAAGAGTAGGGCAGTTTAGGTTGTTTAGGTCCTGGCCTCAACGACCCAGTTATTTGTTGCTCCAGCTAGATGCAACAGATACATACGTTCTGTGAAAATTTCAACTTTCTACCTAATGCGATTCGTGAGATCGATAGAGCCGGCTGACAGACGGACGGACAAAACGGAGGCTTAGAGAAAGGGTCCCTTATGGTACAGAATCTTGCAAATTACCTGATAGGCTTGTCTGACTTTTTTCACATCCTTCAGTTTCGCCGCCAAGAACTCCGCCTGCACTGCTATGACTCCTCTCTCCCTATCAATTGCCACTACTTGAGTTTTCTTCGATTTGATCGTATTAAGAATCTTCGTCAAATAATTGTTCTGCTGCATCATCCCCCCCTTATGTATTGCCAGATTCAAATTCGCATCGCCCGTCATCTTTTTCAGCTCTGCCAACTGAACTAACTTTTTATCAATCAGTTCTAGGTTTATTTGGTTCTCGATTTTCGTCTTTTCAAAGTCAACCGGTCTGAGTGCGTCGTTTAGTTCCGCTTTGACACTGATCTGTCCTGTTAGTTTGCTAAACTGGGTGTTGTAAGTGCTAGTCCTTAGCCTCAGTTTACCGATTTGACTGTCACAAATCTTGACCCACTCGGTCATGCACCTGATCCATATTTCTGCTGGTATCCTCTGGGCTATTCTGTCGTAGCCTTCGACTATCACCATTTGTCTGAACATGTCTACCGCCTTTTTTACATCCGTCACCCTAATTCCTACCTCTTCCAGCTGCGCTTTTAGTAAGGCGTGTTTCTTAGCGGCTTTCTTTTTTGCTTTTTTAAGGATATTTACCAAAATTTCCATTTCTTGGGAGACGAGTTCAGTCCTTTCTAGAACATTGATCTTTGGTCCAGTTCCAAAGATGACAGTTCCCCCGAATTTTGCTGAAGATTCAGCCCTTCTTGCTGATATTCTGGAGGGACTGTTTAGCATCCTTGTAGGGCTTGTCATTGAGTCTATAGCAACCCTGGAAGACTGTGATTTGACGAAGCTATTCACTCCCAAAGACGATCCACCTGTGTGCGTATGTATCCTATTAGCATAATCTATAGCTTGTTGGACTCCACTCATCAACGCTGGCTCTAACCTCATGATGGTCTTCTCCAGAATATCGTTTTCTAAAGTCAATACTTTGATCTGGAATTTCAAATCGTTCACCTGTTTTGCCAGACTTGCGTCAGATAGCTCATCGATTGAGTTCATAAAGTTTGTAGACCTGGATGCTTGGCTGGGGCTACTTTTGTGTACATGATACGACATTTTGTACAAAAACTAAAGGATAAAAATGTACAAGTTTCGAAAGACGTTTAGAGGCGTCAAGGGGTTGTTAGAGAATGTCAGATTTGGCACTTCGAGTGAGTAGCCAGGGTTGGATTTTTGCGTTTACTGAAATAAATCATGCCAAGTTTCTGTTGCCCTTGATCTGAAATCTGGCAGGTTTGATTTTGTTTATCTAAGTATATATACAAAATACTAAGATATAAATATCGGCGCGTGACCTGTCGGGTAAGATAGGAGAAGACCTCCCATGATCCTCGTCGTCACTATCCATCGTTTGAAAATTAGGAACACTTATTACTGTTAATTTATTACTATATTTTGTGGTTCAGCCGTGATTTTCACAATTATTGACACACTGAGCTGGCGCCTGTCCGACGTTTTCTGCTCCTCCTCGTCGCACCAATGCGCCCTCGGCGCGCCACCTCCCAGTGTATCACCTGATCCACGGAACGTTCTGATTGGTCAACGCATGGCGCGCTGCCTTCTCATTGGCTCACGTCACGTTGACAACTACAATTTCATGCCGCCAAATGCCATATGTCAGTTAAGGCGCGTTCGTAATTTACTCAATCTTCGTAGGAATCGATTCAATTTTAAATAATCAATAATCAAATCGCGTTTGCGCCGACACGGCCACCCTGCCGCAGGTCGCGCTCGACATGCTCTGAAAATAAAAGTTTCCCCAAAATCATTTGCCCACATACAAACTGGGCTCTACCAATCGGGCTGTCATGACCAAGATATTTCAAAATTATCTCATAATCTCAAAAAAATAAACTAAATTCAACTTCAGATTAGAAGGACCATGATTATAATATTAATTCACACTTGTGATAGAGGCTTAACTCCTCAACAAGATTAAACACTACATCGTTAGGAGGTCTCTGTCTCAACTAATTTACACAGCATCATTAGGAGGCCCCTGTTCTCGACTAACTTACACAACATCATTATGAGGCCCCTGTCCTCGACTAATTCATACAAAAACATTAGGAGGCCCCTGTCCTCAACTAATTCACACATGGCAACATTAGGAGGCCCCTGTCCTCGACTAATACACACAAAACATAATTAGGAGGCCCCTGTCCTCAACTAATTCTCACAGAACAGCATTAGGAGGCCCCTGTCCTCGACTAATACACACAAAACATAATTAGGAGGCTCCTGTCCTCAACTAATTCTCACAGAACAGCATTAGGAGGCCCCTGTCCTCGACTAATACACACAAAACATAATAAGGAGGCCCCTGTCCTCAACTAATTAACACGTTACAGGATAAGGAGGCTCTCGTCCTCAAATAACTCACACATAACTTCACAAGAACGCAAATGTCCTCAACTTCACACACAATACATCGAAAACTTACGTCCAAAGCAACTCTACAACATAAGTTTTTAATACTCACTCTTATCATCCATTGTTATTGTCATCGGCTCTTCTGATTTCATCTAATCAACTGATCTCAATTCAATAGGTATAGGCTCTTCATCACCAACTAACAATCTGTCATCGACTTCATCTGGGTGTTCATCTATCGCCGACACGGGTTCCTGGTTTGTATTTTGAAGCAATTTTGGCGCCACACGTAGTTGATCATGGGCAGCTTTCTTAGGTCTGCCTCTACCAGTAATTTTCTTGATATAGTAGCGGTCATTGGGTAATATCTTCCATATTACATAAGCATCAGGAAACTTAAGATCCAGTCCAATTTGGCATCTGGGATTTGTTCTAAAAAGAACAATATCTCCTTTCTGAAATCGTTTTACTTGCGCTTTTCCCTTGTCAAATCGTGTCTTGTCTTCCTTTCCTTTATCCTCTATCCTTTTTTGTATGTACTTATCCATCTTCTCTCGGTCGACAGTTCCTTCTGCTTCGTCAATCAAAGAAACAAGTTCTGACGGAACTGCACATTGTCTTCCTGTCAAAGCTTTTAGTGGACTTACATTTGTAGTCTTATTTTTTGTACAATTGATGGCTAATTGCAAGGCATCGAGGCCTTTCTTCCAGTCATTTGTTTCATAGTTGCGAATTATTGTCAGTCCATTTTTCACCACAGCCATCATTCGCTCTACTTGGCCATTGGCACGACTAGCTCCAGGCGCAATAAAATGTTGAATAATTCCAAACTGTGTGCAATATTCCTCAAATTCTGCCTTAAATGCAGTGTCTTGATCGCTGATAATTTGTTTTGGAGCTCCAAATAGTGCCACAACCTTCTTTAGTACTGAGAGCATTGATTTTGCAGTTTTGTCAGTAGCATATGTGAGCATTGTATATTTGGTATAGGCGTCAATGGCTACTACAACATATTCATGTTTGCCATTCCTTTTGGTCAATCTTCCCGTCATGTCAATATGTATTGAGTGAAAAGGAATTGGCTCCTTTGCAATAGGGTGCATTTGCACCTGTCTAGCTCCCGAAGGTCCCTTACTCGTCTTGCAAATAACGCAGTTTTCCACAAATTTTCTAACTGTGCTGGACATCTCAGGAAACCAGTATTCTTCACGCAGTTTTGATAACGTTTTCTCCCATCCAAAATGTTTGAGTGAGCTGTGGTAAGCATTTATCATACTCCATTGATAAGATTTCGGGACTACTTTCTTCCAACAACCTCGTCCTGGCTCAAACTCATCGGTTTGCTTTCTTTGCAACACCATGTCACTCAAACGGAAATCGCTCAATTCTTCGCCACGTTCCAATTTCTTGATAATGCCAGATAACTCTGGGTCACGTCTTTGTTCTACCTTGAGCCATGACTCAGTACTGTTTGCGAGATTGATACACGCTACCGGATTACGACTAAAGAAATCAGCGTGTTTCATCCGAGATCCCTGACGATATTCAATCTTGAAGTCGTAATGCTGGAGGTATGCCATCCATCTGTGAATCCTCGGCAGTAATTCGTGTTTCGTTGTAGACGCTTTAATGGCATTGCAGTCAGTAATTATCGTAAATGATCGTCCATAAATGTATTGCCTGAAATGTTTGACTGCTCGAACTATGGCAAGCGTCTCTAACTCATAAGAGTGGTAGTGACTTTCTGGTACTGTTGTTCTCATGCTCATATAAGCCACTACGTGCTGACGTCCATCTTTTATCTGAATTAGAACGGCTCCGAGGCCTGTACTGCTTGCATCAGTATGTAGTTCTATTGGCAACCCTTCCTGGAAGATCATAAGGACTGGAGCTGATGTTAGTCTTCTTACGACGTCCAGTCTAGCACTCTCACATTCGGCAGTCCACTCAAATTTGGCGTCTTTCTTGGTCAGGTTGTACAAAGGTATCATTCGCTCCGAGAATGCTGGGATGAATCTCCGAAAGTAGCTCGCCAAACCACAGAACTGCCTCACCTGTTTAACTGTTTGGGGCACTGGGGACTTTTCTAGGGCCTCAATTTTTCGCGGACTCGGTCTCACAGTACCGCCAGAAATCACATTTCCTAGATACTCGATTTTCTCTTTGAAGAATGAACATTTTTTAGGATTTACTGAAAACCCAGCCTCATGTAAAATTGTCAAAACTTTATCTAGCATCTGTAGACCTTCTTCAAAATTCTGACATTTGATAAGCACGTCATCAATGTATATTAGTATGTCATTAAGCAATGGACGCAGTGCTGCCATTATGGAGCGTTGGTAGACAGCGGGGGCATTCATTAGCCCGAACGGCATCATAACATATTCATACAAGCCATTAGGTGTTATAAAGGCAGTTTTGTGGATCGATTCTTCTTCAACGGGGATCTGATGAAAACCCTGGGCCATATCAAGACATATAAACAACACAGCGTCTGACAATCTGTCTATTTGGTCAGATATTATTGGTAGTGGAAACTTGACAGGGACCGTATTGCTGTTTAGTTCCCTGTAATCGATACACATCCTGTCGTCGCCATTCTTCTTTTTTACTAGGATCACGGGACTGCTAAATTCTGATGTACTCTCGCGAATAATACCGTGAACGGTCAAGTCCTCAACAATGCTATTTATTTTTTCACGCTCTATCGGTGTCATTCGGTATGGACGACGAGATACTACTTTGGTGGGGTCTTTTAACTGAATATTCATGGTACCAGTTTTAACTTTTGATGTCGGTACGCCAGTTACAAAAACGTCTTGATGTTTTTCTAGAACAGCCCTAAGTTCCAGAATTTGTGCCTCGTCAGTCAAGTCAGTGTCAATAGAATTCATAAAATTCTCTTCTGTCACGTTCATGATAACACCTGTCCTTATCAGTGTCGCCCCTTCCTTATTTATAACAACTGAAAGACCCGGCGTCTGCATGAGGTCATTCCCAATTAAAATGTCACAAGGAATTTCATGATCTTCCACCACATGAAAATGTATCTCAACAAAAAGGTCGCCTGTCTCACAAGTAGCAGTAATTCTTTGATATGACACAACTGGTACACCAGCTCCGAAACCCTTTAGCATCAATGAGTAATCTTCACGTTTTCCTGGTAGTGATGTGCTGAGTGATCTTCTTACCAAGGAACGGTCTGCACCGCTATCAAACAGTGCAACTAGATTTTGGTCACCAATTTTTAGATGCATAGGTGTTGAAACTTGACAGTCTGTTGTACCGGCTAGATTTACTCTTTTTGCATCATCTGAAATCTTTTTGAAACAAGTTTCTTCTATGTGGCCCGTTTTGCTGCAATAACTACACTTTGGGCCAGGTCTTGCATTTCTGTTGGAATCATTTCTCGCGTCATTGTTTGACAGTAATGATTTTGGTTCGGTTACCTTTTCCGCTGTACAGGTAGATTGGAGGTGACCCGCCTTTCCACATTTGTAGCAGGTAATTTCACGCCCCAGTCGCAGGCGTGCTCGCTTGGCGGGTTGTGGTGCGTCACTCGTTCCAGATTTGCCATCTCGTTCCCGCTTCATTGTAGAAACAACTGAAATCAACTCAGGAACACTTGAACATTTGCTTGATATTAAACGCATTCTTAAATATTCACTGTCAATGCATCCTATGACAGCTTCAACAGCATCTTTTTCTTTGTCGCCATTCATGATTCTCGTCCATAGATTCCAAGCTTTAGTCACAGATTCAGCAGGGTTAGCGGCATCAAATTTATAGTTGCGGAGCTTGAAGAGATCATTGGAATATCTGGCTTCAGGTTCAAAAGTTTGAATCAGTGCGTTTCTCATATCACTCCATAACGGTGATTTCACAAGCCAGGTATTGCCCACTGTTTTGGCGCGACCATTCAATAGTCCAGATATCTTAGTGCATACCTCGTAATCATTTAAATTCCAATGCTCTTTTGCACGATCAACATGTTCACACCAGTCGCGTATCGGTACATCGCCATCAGGGTCAAATGGTGCTATATACACGTCACGTAATCTAGATCTTTGTGGTGGAGCCGCTGCCTTTGCCAATATAGCAGCAAGAAACTCGTTATTGGCTTTTAAATTTTCTTGTTGTTGGCGGTTTAAATTTTCCAGTATAGCGGCTATAGAGGTCAGAGTTTTATCGGATTGAGTACCACTCACTTGATTTTTGCTTGATCCAGGGGATGGGCCATGTCCACTTCCGATATCGGCGCGTGACCTGTCGGGTAAGATAGGAGAAGACCTCCCATGATCCTCGTCGTCACTATCCATCGTTTGAAAATTAGGAACACTTATTACTGTTAATTTATTACTATATTTTGTGGTTCAGCCGTGATTTTCACAATTATTGACACACTGAGCTGGCGCCTGTCCGACGTTTTCTGCTCCTCCTCGTCGCACCAATGCGCCCTCGGCGCGCCACCTCCCAGTGTATCACCTGATCCACGGAACGTTCTGATTGGTCAACGCATGGCGCGCTGCCTTCTCATTGGCTCACGTCACGTTGACAACTACAATTTCATGCCGCCAAATGCCATATGTCAGTTAAGGCGCGTTCGTAATTTACTCAATCTTCGTAGGAATCGATTCAATTTTAAATAATCAATAATCAAATCGCGTTTGCGCCGACATAAATATTACGATAGACCAGATTTTATATTTCAGATTGGTCATAAAATATCGTCATTGAATCCAAGGCCCACAATATACAAATTATTGTAAATCCCCGATTTTCTAAAGTGCCAAGATAAAAGGTTTGAGCACCTATTTAGACTCCAGCGCACACAGTACAAAAAATATTTTATCTACTCTCATGCATGTCATAAAGTTCGAGAGTAACAAACTTGAAATCGAATTCATAATGACGTAAATAAACGCAATACAGTAATCAAATAAAAATAATAATAATAACACTACTTCTCGAAGAAAATTAATATTATTTTATTATTAAACTTTTTTTCCATAACGATACAGTTCTAACTTTTTTTGGAAAAGGCAAGGGTCTTGAAACCGTACAGCCAAGTGTTTGATAGTTTTTATCGTTGGAAAGTTTTTTTTTAAGCCACTCAGTGTTTGATAAGTACTTGGAGGCAGGAAGATTTAAACAAAGAGGTTTATTGATCTGAGGTTTTGATAGTGTGGCCCATGCTCCGCGCATGCGCTGTGATATGCTGGGTTTTGGCGGCAAAAAAACGTCAACGTGACGGACAATGTTTTTAAACACCCACTCGTGTTTTAATACCCCTCATTATGCAACAGTTTCATAAACTACTATAATCATCAATCATTAACATAACATAGCGTCACGCCATTTCCCATACGGGTTGGCAGAGGCACAACTGTGCCCATTTATAGCCAGTTATTCAATACTCCATTTTGCGTGACGTGTTGTCAATAATTTCATCTTCAGATTTTTTCAGTATTCACCAGCAATGTTGTATATTAATAGTACATTATATTAATAACAACATTTATGTTGCACAGGAGGCAGTATTATACGTGCTAGCCGCGACGCGAGCGCGGTGAGATAGTCATGGGTGAAATAATCAATGCACACAAGTATCATTCGACGTTTTTCAACACATTTGCGAGGAAAAAAATACACACAGCAATACTTCTTATGTTACTGTTCTAACTTTTTTTTTGCCAAGATTTGTGGAAAATGGTGCGCTGTTTCTTTTTCCACGCGCATGCGTGCGCAGTCGTAAATAAATGCACTGGCAACACCGCTAAACAGCCTATTAAAATACGGGATTAAGGCGTTGAATATGCAAATTATGGGTAAAATGTAGCGAAAAAAATATAATTTGATGAAATAATGTTAAAAAGATGATTATTTCATCATAATATTAATTAATGAATTTAGCAAAATTATAGTAAATATTAAATTGCTTATGCTAAAATTTCACAAAAATATGCATTGTAATCATAAAAACTCGCAGCGGAGATTGAACAAAAAAAAATGAAAAATAGAAAGCACTAGTGCCAATAAGCGCTGATGTGGTCCTAATTGCCTTGCTACAAACAGCCACTTGACGAGCAAGTGTGTTGAAAAAACAAAACCGTCCTCAAAAAAGCAGGTTTTCAATTTGTCGAGCGAGAACTTTTATTAATTCGCATTTTTATGTGCAACAAATCAATCTGATGTTTTTTGTCGCCGTGCCTCAGTCCGGCCCTGCGTAGCGTGTGGTTGTCATAGCAACGCCGATGCAGAAGGCGTTTATGGCTTTCCCAAGGCTGGAGAGGTGTAAAACCTCCTTGGTGTGAACATAGAATGCGGTCAAGTGCGACTCGCATTCGCAATGTAGGTTCCGTACCGTTTATTTCAATACGCGTGAATATGAATTTAAGTATTATGAACTTTCCTTCTAACTCTTTGCGAAAACAATAAATACTTTAGAAGATCATACAAATAAAACGAGACCGTGGTTTCTGCATTATCTACCTTGCCTTAAATTTTGTTTAAACCTCTGTCATCCCCCCCCCGATGGGAAAAGCTGTGACGCTTATTATAATTTTTGTGACTTATTTTATACAGTATAGTTAGGAAGTATTCTTTACCAAAAAAATGTCAACCAGTCAATGGCCAGATAAGCCGGCACTATGTATATGTATAGATAGGCAATCCAGCCAATACGGTATTGTCCTCATTTTGGAAGTAGTTTTAAAATAAATGTTATTACATTTTAAGCGCACTACATTAATATTTCCGGGATATCTTCTGTAGTTTCAATAAAAATTATTAATATAGTTAAATTTGAAAAAACCGCGCCAAAAACGCTGTAATTCTAATGGCGCCGGTCACCTGACTAGCGTGACGTCACATTTACCGTGCGTGAGAGTCGTGAGTGAACGCCCGCCATCATTATGATTCAGTCAAGCAAGATGTCAGAGATGAGCGTGTGACGTCACCAGAGAGATAAACGTCAGACAGAGCGTTTTCGTCATGTTTTCGTCACAGATAATATTTCGATAGTTTAAACATTTTTAACTCCTGGAATCCGCAAAAAATAAACATATTTCACTCTAAAATATAATGAAATATAGATTTCTACGCTACTATCTGATAGGATTACCACATTTGTCGAAAATTTTTAATTTTGTCCAAGACCGTATTGGGTAAATTCCCGTATTTATCTACCAAATACGTGTTTTTCGGGTGGGTTGCCAATTGACAGTTGTTACCTTTGTCTGCGGAACCCTAACACAATGGTGCCATCGGCTCCAGACACCTATTGTGGTTATCGAGTGGCAAAGTGCCAATCTACAGGTTGTGTAACTTTCAAATCGATATTATGTTGTATGGGGGTTTGATTGCTACACTAACCTACTTTGTTCGCGCTATACAGGGTGTAACAATAATTCGCCAAGTTAAAAACTTAAAAAAACCGACTTCATGACCTATTACTTGGTTCTCCCCGTTTGTTTTACAGTGTGTCGTTTCGTCACGCTAAGTATGTATTTTCGTCGCAGACAGTAACTAGGCAGGTGGCGGAGTCGTATTAGTCAAGACCTGAATAGCGCGGAGGAGAGTCCTGAGTTCAAATCAAACCCACAGCAGCTTACTTTTGTCTTTTTAGGGTTTCATATCTCAGAAGAAGAAACCCTTATAGGATCACTCGTGCGTCTGTCCGTCAGTATGTCACAAGCAATTTACTCAGAACATATTGGACCGATGAAGTTGAAATTTGGTACACATGTCAATATCCGTGACCCAAAGACAGAGGTGCAATGTAAATATATAAATATGGAATATGGGGGCCACTTTTGGGGGGCCAAATGAGAAGAATAAAATTAAAAAAACAAAAACAAAATATGCCGTGTGACATATCAAATGAAAGCGCTTGGTGTGAGGATCTTAAATGTATTTTTATAATATTTTTAGGACTTATTTGGAAAAAGTTGTGCTCAATATTATGACCGATTCGCATGTCATCAAAACCTCTAGGTTACATACCGAAGTACTAAAAATCTCAAATTTGGTATGCAAGCACATGTTTGCACCCATCGAAACCCCACGAATCCACAACTTTAACTCCCTAACCCCCCTAAATCTGGGGTGCAAAGTTTGTATGAAAAACTTAATTTTAGTGTACTTTTAGGGTTTTTGTTGGTGTCAGGCGTAAGGCGTATTGTTGTACAAAACCCTCTCCACGCGAGTCCAACTCGCACTTGGCAGCTATTTTTTATTTTGTTTACATTTTAGTAGTACCTAAGTGTTGATGTAAATTACTATTGTCCGTATATAAACACACTTTACAGACAACCAATTTTCTTTACTGAGCTTTTTTTGTTCCCTAGCCACGAACGCAAGAAGATGTATTGGGAGCAGCTGGAGCTCCGATGCAGGTCTCTCTACAGGCCTCCAGCTGGACAGGGCACGCAGACTTCTGGAAGACCTGTGCAGGTATGACCTGCATGTTCCGTTCAGACGGTAACTCCTGTGCCCATTGGCGCTGCGGTTGTGGGTCTGCCCACCATGCGAGAGGTCGCAGGTTCGGTCCCCGACTGGGGATAAAGAAAATAACAAGGGACCAGAAGCAATATTTATTGATTCTTGTGGTAGAAGTCGTCAAGTCGCTCTTATACAAGGTGTAAATGAATCAACGTATTTAATGAGAAACAACTTTGTTAGGGACATCATTCTGAGCAACTTTCATTATATTAAACCGATTTGATCAGAGCAACTTTATTTTTCACTACGCATTTTGTCCTGAGTGGATCAGCTGTTTAGTACGGAGAAGTGAAAAAAAAAAGTTGCTCTGATCAAATCGGTTTCATAATGAAAGTTGCTCAGAACGTCCCTAACAAAGTAGTTTCTCATTTTGCGTTAATTATTTTACGCCTTGCATAAAATTAATTCGGTTGGTTCGGTTCGGTTGTATGTTTTTAAAAGCTTTTATTTAACTTGCACTGTATGTATGTTTGTTTGTTTGTTTGTTTGTGGGTATCACGGTTCGCGTCAAAAATGTCGGCTTGAATTTGACCCACTTCCCGTTATCCGATTGAGCTGAAATTTCGCATACGTGTATAAGTCGGATGACAATGCAATATATTTCTGACTTAAAGCTGATCTGATGATGGAGACGGAAGACGGTCATGGGAACTCTGTCATAAAACATCGCAAGCCCGTCGAATTTGGGCTCGTTCGATTCGTCTTGACGAATACTTTGGTCCTAGAATATTTTTTTAGACATAGTGCTGATCTGATGCTGGAGCCGGAAGGTGGCCATGGAAACTCTGTTACCAAACGACGCAATTCTATCGTGTTTGGTCTCATTTGATTCGTCTTGACAAGCACTCGAATTCTAGATTAGATGTTTTGTCCTGTAATGATAAAGACTAAAAAGTTAAAAATAAATTAAAAGTAAAAAAACATTTTTAAACAAAGCTTTTATTTAATGCCTGCCCTAAAAAGAAGAAAATAAAATTTCAATTCAATCAAATGCGTCATTTTATTACATTACACAATTTATACGATATAAAAGCTTGTTGCGGGATTTATCTCCAAGTCTGTGCAAATAGGTGCCTACCCACCTAATTAAGTCTACACAAGTAAATCTCGCAACAAGCTTTTATATCGTATAAATTGTGTAATGTAATAAAATGACGCATTTGATTGAATTGAAATTTTATTTTCTTCTTTTTAGGGCAGGCATTAAATAAAAGCTTTGTTTAAAAATGTTTTTTTTTTTACTTTTATTTTTATATTTTTTTTTAATGTTTATTACATCAAAATAGGTTTTTATGAACCGATTTCAAAAATTCTTTCTAAGTTTGAAAGGGAAGCGTTATAAAAAACTGTGAATTTTAATTTGTTTTTACCTGGATGACATTATACATCCAGCCTTTATGGTGTCTATAGTCATTGCCATGAGTAATGATGGGTCGCGGAATAATTCCGTCGGAAACATTCCGCGGAATCTTTCCAAAATGGGTTAATTCCCGGGAAAAAACCCAAAATGGGAATTTATGCGGGTAAAAACGATTGGCTTCGTTAGAATTTCAAAAAAAATACCGTTATAACGTTATGTCTACTTCTAATCAATATTCGATCAATGTTACATTTGGAAATTTCAGCTGGAAGCAGACAAACTCGCGTTCTTGAGAGTTTTTCGTTTTTGGGGCTTGAAATTATTGAGATTTCGAAGCTTTTGGTAAAAGAAAATCATTTTTTCTCACCGTTATTGGTAGACCAACTGTCTATCCTCCTCTAAGACTCAGATGCAAAATCACCGAGCTACCTGTGTTTACCTGTGTTTAAGTATTGCTGTATAAGTACCGGCACGAAACTCTAGCGCTGACCTTGACAGCGCAAGCGAGATATATGCATCTCTTTAGTGGTGATAGAGAGAGCGAGAGCGTTCCCCCACTACGTCCAACAGCGCTTAAGTTATTTGCCGGGCGTTATAGCAATAATTTTAATTCACCTGCGCCAATCTTCCTAGTTCAGAACCCTTTTATGAGGAAATTACCACATTTGACGGTTCCTACTTATTTTTATCGATGATGATGTCGTTAGGATGGCAACACTGAAGAATACGGTACTCGCACTATCATTTCATTCGTCGCTTGTCTCTTGTGTCATGCGCTCGGGTGTTCTATTGTGTTGACTATTTAACGACTTTATTTTTGACTCGGACTTCGATAATGGCTGTGTGATTTGGCTGCTGTTTTGCAACAGCAAAACAACTGCCTTAAGCCCATACATTTGGCCGCATATATGTTGGACCCTAAGACCCAAGGTGTTGAACTGCAGGAAGACGAAGAAGTTGCAGCCATGGAATTTATCCATGGCATTGGATGCCAGTTAAATATTGAAGTGATGGCAGACTTGGCAAATTATAGAGCCAGAGAAGGCTTTTGGGGAAAATCCTTCGTGTGGAGTAATTTAGAAAACATTGACGCAGTAGTCTGGTGGAAAGGGATTTGCAAAGCGAGACCACTGAGCAAAGTTGCTGTGCGAATATTAACAGCGCCCTGTACATCGGCAGCTACTGAACGGTCTTTCAGTAAACATGGGCACATCCACAGTTTAAAGCGAAACCGATTGACAACTGAGAGATCCGCAAAAATAGCATACATATCGTATAATTGGAATTTGCTGAACAAAAAACAAATACCTGAAGAAGAAGAGGAACCAATGTCCAGTCCCCTCCCAAGAAGTGAAATGACAAGTCCTACTATAGATTATGATCTGCAGCCGTCAACATCGCAAGGACAAAGCCACGATGTGGAATTTTTCGATATAGGTGCAGGAAGTTTTGACACAGATAGTGATAGTGACTAAAACATTCATTAAGTTGTTTTAATTATGTATAATAAATGTATGGTGATTGAATTGTTGTAGTATTTTTTGCCTAGATGTGATTCCTTCATAAAGTTTAACCTGCGTAGTTTAAACGTTTTTACCCTCGAAAACCAATCAATACAGCATTCCCTTGGCCGCCTTCCGGCTCCAGCATCAGATCAGCTCTATGTTACAAAAAATACTCTTGGACCATAGTATTTCTTAAGACGAGTCAAACGAGCTCAATCTCGGTGAAGTTGCGTCGTTTTATGACAGAGTTCCTATGACCACCTTCCATCTCCATCACCAGATCAGCCCCAAGTTAGAAAAATATTGCATTGTCATCCAACTTACATGTGCAACTTATATATTGCACTTGCGTATGCAAAATTTTAGCTCAATCAGACAACGGAAAATGGGTCAAATGCAAGACCAGCTTAGCTAAACGTTTTTACCTACGAAAAATCCCATTTTGGAATTATTCCCGGGTAGAATCCCATCACAACTAATGACATCATCATCGATAAAAATAAGTAAGAACCGTCAAACGGGGTATCTTACTTGTAAAAAGTAAACCTATCTTGGGAGATTGGCGCAGGTAAATTATCATTTTTTCTATAGCAACACTTAAACACAGGTAGCCCGGTGACCTTGCATCTGAGTGGAGGCTAGACAATTGGTCTACCAATAACGGTGAGAAAAAATTGATTATCTTTTACCAAATCTCAAAAATTTCAAGCTCTAAAACAAAAAACTCTCAAGAACGCGAATTTGTCTGCTTCCATCTGACATTTTCAAATGTGACATTGACTGAATATTGATTGGAAGTTGACATAACGTTATAACGGTACTTTTTTGCAATTATAACGAAGAAAATCGTTTTTACCCGCATAAATTCCCATTTCGTATTGTTTCCCGGAATAATTCCGCGTTTTTTCCCAAAATGGAATTATTCCCGGGTAGAATCCCATCACAAGCCATGAGCTAAATTCTGGCTCTTGGGATCGTAATTCGTTTAAATTGTGTAATACATATGGACTTCACTGTCAGGAGACTGATTTCGTAAGCTCAATTTCGGGTATATAGACGACATTTGTGTACCGAGCGGGAGGACTAAGTGATAGGCAATGAAGTCGTTTTTTTTAAGTTTTTAACTTCGTGAATTATGTTTTTATTGTTGTGATTTCAGGCGTCATGTAGCTGCTGCGCTCAGTGCCACCCAACCCAGCCAGCCTGGGACATTAGTCTGCAACATCGCTTCTGGGCGCCTGGTAAGATCCCCAACTGAATGAGTTCCCTCCTACGGAGTGCTAAACCAATTAGAGGCGTCTCAGAATCCCTTCTACGGAGTAACAATGTAACAATCCTCTCAAGTCTCAAGTCATACACGCGGACACGCTTTGTTCATTATGGGCGCCTGGTAAGATTCCCTGCTAACTCTTCCACCACCCCACCTCCAGACGCATCTTAAGTACCTATCAAGTCATATACGCCTTGTTCGTTTTGGGTTCCTGGTAAGATTCCCTGATAACTTCTACCACTCCACCTACAGACGCATCTTAAGTATCAAGTCATACACGCCTTGTTCGTTATGGGTGCCTGGTAAGATTCCCTGATAACTTCTACCACTCCACCTCCAGACGCGTCTTTAAGTATCAAGTCATACACGCCTTGTTGGTTATGGGTGCCTGGTAAGATTCCCTGATAACTCCACCACCCCACCTCCAGACGCATCTTAAGTATCAAGTCATACACGCCTTGTTCGTTATGGGTGCCTGGTAAGATTCCCTGCTAACTCTTCCACCACCCCACCTCCAGACGCATCTTAAGTATCAAGTCATACACGCCTTGTTCGTTATGGGTGCCTGGTAAGATTCCCTGCTAACTCTTCCACCACCCCACCTCCAGACGCATCTGAAGTATCAAGTCATACACGCCTTGTTCGTTATGGGTGCCTGGTAAGATCCCCTGATAACTCTTCCACCACCCCACCTCCAGACGCATCTTAAGTATCAAGTCATACACGCCTTGTTCGTTATGAGTGCCTGGTAAGATTCCCTGCTAACTCTTCTACCACCCCACCTCCAGACGCATCTGAAGTATCAAGTCATACACGCCTTGTGCGTTATGGGTGCCTGGTAAGATCCCCTGATGACTCTTCCACCACCCCACCTCCAGACGCATCTTAAGTACTTATCAAGTCATACACACCTTGTTCGTTATGGGTGCCTGGTAAGATTCCCTGCTAACTTCTACCACTCCACCTCCAGACGCATCTTAAGTATCAAGTCATACACGCCTTGTTCGTTATGGGCGCCTGGTAAGATCCCCTGATAACTCTTCCAGCACCCCACCTACAGACGCATCTTAAGTACCTATCAAGTCATACACGCCTTGTTCGTTATGGGTGCCTGGTAAGATTCCCTGATAACTTCTACTTCTACCACTCTACCTCCAGACGCATCTTAAGTATCAAACTATACACACCTTGTTTGCTATGGGCGCCTGGAAAGATTCCCTGCAAGATAATACCCGGTCAAGTGTGAGATTTACTTGCGACTGAGGGTTTGGTTGGACTAAATCTGCAGAAACTATAAATTCGTGGTTATTAGGGTTCTGTTATGTACCCGAGGGTTCTCAAACGGGACCCCTACTACTAAGCCTCCGCTGTCCGTCTGTCGGTCTGTTTGTCGCCCGAACCGTCTAGAAAGCTGAAATTTTCACTGAATGTGTATCATATCTGTTGATGCTACAGCAACAAATACTGAAATACACGGAAAATAAGGGTGTTTAGAATTAAGTAGATTTTTAATAGCGCCTAATTTTTTTGGTAAGCAAAATTACGAGCTGAAGATTGATTGATTGATTCACGTAATAACTGACAGGCACCTGTTTCTTATACGATGGTGTGAAACCCCCCACGTGAGACCCCGCCTCGCATTACCGATTTTTTGTGTAAATAATGTCTTATCTCTCATTGCAGGTCGTATAGGCAACCTGTATTCCCCCAACCCTGGGACTGTAAGAAAGAATTCAGCCTGGAGCTGGTTCCCGTGGCCCAGGAGTAACAGCCAGAAGTAAGTTGGACCTGATGATTGGAACAGAAATGTTTAAAGGGCTTCCAGAAAGTTCAGTTCAGTTCAAAAATTTTATTGACCATAAAATCATACATATTACTTAGTCAACGTCAATATAATATTAATATTTTTGTATACTACCGCCCGTTCGGAAGTTGTGGGCTTAGGGATGGAGCAAAGAAGGGCAAGAAACCTCCCCCGTACCTCTTTTAAAATATCAGAGCCTTAAAAATACAATGTTATGTATTTCTACTTAAGTCTAAGGAAATACACCGAGGAGATACGTACTGACTCAGTCCATCGCCCCTCTTTGGATTTCTGTGCGCTGAGATGGTAAAGACCATGCAGTTTTGTCATCTAAATATTCTTTTACACTGTAATAAGACTTATTCAATAGGCCGTTTTTGACATAGTTTTTGAACCTCCTTTCTGGTAGGTCCGTTGCTTCATTAGGTATTTTATTATAAAAACTAACACATACTCCCATAAAAGAGTGAGCAACCTTACTGAGTCTGAACGCGGGCATAGCAATCTTATTTCTATTTCTAGTGCTAATACTATGATTATGACCTAAAGTCTTAAATAAACCTATGTTTTTTCTGGTATACATGATATTTTCATAAATGTATTGACAGGTAACAGTAAGTATATTGATATTTTTGAATTTGTCCCTTAGTGATTGCCTAGCATCTAGTTGAAAGTAGAGGTCAGGTTTACAACCTAGTCCCTTTAGTGGATGTTTCTCCGCTTATACAGTGACTCCACTTCGGTGTGTGCTTGTATGTGTGTGCGTCGACAGCACCCTGAAGTACTTCACACATCGAAGCACCAAGATTAGCGGTAAACCTGGCCTAGACAGTCTAGAAGCCCCTTTAAAGTACCGTATAGAGGACCTCAAGGATTGGTGCTATACAGAAGAGGCCTATACATTGCTTCTGGCCCCACACTAGGATACCCTGTGTCGTGGGAACCAGAAACAGCGACATCACAAACACGTAAACATCCAAGACCTGGGGTTTTTTTTTGTCCCCAGCCGGGACCTCTCGCATGGTAGGCAGATGCGCAACCGCTGCGCCACAGAGGCAGAGGTCGTCAGTTGATGTGAGCTGAGCATTATGATGATGATGATATCATAATAGCATATAGCGTCACGCCTTTTCCCATACGGGGTGGCAGAGGCATAATTTTGCCCCCTCTTCGCCGGTGTACTCTAGTGATGATATGTATTATAAGGTGTAAATGAGTTAACGCAAAATGAGAAACTAATTTGTTAGGAACATTTCATTCTGAGCAACATTCATTATGAAACCGATGTGATCAAAGCAATTTTTTTTTACTTATCCATACAAATCAGCTGATCCACTCAGGCCAAAATATACTGGGAAGTCAAAAATAAAATAGCTCTGATCAAATCGGTTTCATAATGAAAGTTGCTCAGAATGATGTCCCTAACAAAACAGTTTCTCATTTTGCGTTAATTCATTTACGCCTTGTTTATTATCTTCCCCCCAGTTCCCGCAGTTGCCGAATGGGGGGAGTCCCCCAATCCGGAGACAGCGCCTACGGGTTCTGCGAGACCGACAACCCCCAACCGAACTCGAACCCCGACCCGAGCCAATACGAAGACCGACCGTACCCGAACAACTACCCCCAAAGGAACCCTAACTTCCCCCAGCCCGTTCCTCAACAGTTTCAAGGGCAGGGGTTTCAGGAACAGGGGTTTCAGGGACAGGGGTTTCAGGGGCAGGGTTGTGGGTACGTTCAGGAAGGTTTTGGGGAGTCTAGTGGGAGTTTTGACGCGCAGACAGGAGTGTGGGGTCCCCCGCCGCCTTACAGTCCTCAGGGGCGAAATGGGAGCAGGTAAGATGACTTTTTTTTGGGCTGAAAGCCTTGTACAGGGTGTAACAGAAGGGTGTAGTCATATTTTAGGGGGTTGTTAATGGGGCCATTCTGAGGAATTTTCGTTTTGAAACCGATTTGATCAGAGCAACTTTATTTTTCATAGCTCCATACGGTTTGGTCCGGGCGGTCAGCTGATTTGTATAGAGAAGTGAAAATTAAAGTTGCTCTGATCACATCGGTTTCATAGTGAAAGTTGCTCAGAATGATGTCCCTAACAACCCCCTAAAATATGAGTACACCTTTCTGTTACCCCTGTATTATTTAAGTCAAGTCAAGGACTACATGGAAGCAATAAACGTCATTCTAATTCTAATTCTACAGAACAGAGCACGTCATACAATTATTTACAATCAACAATTATATAAATATTAAAACGAATTTTTGCCATGTGACGTTCTCATCAGATGTTCCAAGTGGTCAAGTCTCGATAGAAGAAACAATTAACTATCAAAATACCAACAATCCACTTACGTCAAGACGATTTGTCACGACGATTCGTCAGCAGGCGATTTGTACATTATTTTAATATATTTTTATTACTATTCCAGGCATCATCTCCACCAAGACCCTGCCACTGCCACTCTTCTCCACCACCACCACATTGACGTGCACCGCAACTCAATGCCCATACACGACCATACAACCATGCACGATCACACCAACCTACCCAACCGACCCATACAAAACCCGCAGTGCGTCCGCAACTCAGCCATTTTGGGACACCTCCTGAACCTAAACCTCCCACAAGGCATGACGTTAGAAGAAATGGTGCGGTTGAACCCAGAAATAGCGAGGTTGAACCCAGAAATAGCGCGGTTGAACCCAGAAATAGCGCGGATGCAAGAAATGGGCCGGTTGAATTCGGAAATGCGCCGTCTGAATCCGGAGCTCGCCAGGGTGAATCCGGAATTGACTCGATTGCATCCGGATTTGACGGAGCTGGTTCGGTTGCAGGAAATGACGCGTTTGGGGGCCGATGGGACTAGGTTCAGTACCCTGAGGGGGCATTTGGTACAGTATCCCACATGCCAGAGGTCGCTGGGGATGAGTGTGGGAAACCTACATCGGGAGTGTCGGATGTCTGATGATGATTTGGCTATGGAGTGCATGCATCAGAAGAATGACAGCAAAGGTGTGTATAAGACTATGCCACATACTAAAAATATACACACTTACAGTCTATTCGTGATAAGAATGCAGTGAAACAAAAAATTAAATCTGTTAACACACACTCACAGGACAGGACACAATCTTCGCGTTCGAAAGTTTGCCTTCAACTGGTCACTGTGAACTTGGCTTGATAATTGGAAATGATTTGATTGGTTACATACAGGGCGTGGCTAGGCCGCCGGACAGTGATGACTTTACTGCATTCTTATCACGAATAGACTATAGTAAAATAATCAACATGACTGTCACATTTCCGAGCTATCGAAATTATAAATACAGTCGGTAATATATCACATTTAATTCAATCTCTAGATTTGAATTTTTGCTTTCAAAATTTCGGTTAACCCAATTCAAGTTCAAGTCAATTAATTGTCTATTGCAAGGGGATGAGAACTTAATTTCCCCTAATTTTAATGTATTTTTTTTTCCTTTTCGGCCAGGAGAATGACAATCTCTTTACTGAAAGGGTTAAAATCAATTTTAACTCGACACCTCCACGCGTTCCGTTTGTTGTTTGCAAGACAGACCGACAAGGAATCCCACAGTTGAAATTTTTTACCTCTGTATTTACGGAACCCTAAAAATAATTTCAATCTCTGTTACCACAAAAAAGATTAGACGTTGTTTAACCTCAAAACAAACGTCAAATCCCATACATTTTGGATTTTAGACAGGTGTTGAACGGGAGTTTATTTTTTTGTGGCAAGACCCAATATGTTTTTTTTTTCAGTATCTGAACAAAGCAGCGACTCTTCTCAGAAGCAAGGAAAGGAGAATCTGGCTTTCCAAAGTGACAAGCATTCTGCGATCAGGTTAGTACCTAAAGTCACCAACAAAAAAGTCTGATAACTTTATAAGATATTGGATGACTTTGATAAAAACAAGCAGCCAGTCAAAAGAAAACTAATTAATAAGGTAAGTTTTTTTTTCTTGCTAAAGAACATAGAGTTCTTTTATTAACCGACTTCAATAAAGCAATAAGTCATGAAGTCGGTTTTTAGGGTTCCGTACCCGAAGGGTGCCAAACGGGACCCTGTTACTGAGACTTCCGCTGTCCGTCCATCCGTCCGTCTGTCTGTCTCATGAACCGTGGTAGCTAGACAGTTGAAATTTTCACAGATGATATATTTCTGTTGCCGCTATAATAACAAATACTAAAAATCAAAAGAAATTTAATATTAAGGGGGGCTCCCATACAACAAACGTGATTTTTTTTCTCATTTTTGCTCGATATTGATAATGGTAGCAGTTAGACGCTTAAAATGTTCACAATATATTGAGTATATTATTTACTTCAAAAATAAATAATTAAATTAAAATAAAATTAATTTTTAGGGGGGGGCTCCCATACTTTTTTTCTTGCGGTTTTTTATAGATAATGGTACGGAACCCTTCGTGCGCGAGTCCGACTCGCACTTGGCCGGTTATTATTTATGTTTTAACTTTTGAATTATAATAATTCACAAACTTATTCTATTCAGATATATACCTAGCTGCTGTATATTTTAAGTTGCATTTTTGTTAATATAATTAGGTAAGGTTTGGGTAGGTTACGTGAGGTTAGTGTTTGGTGTTACTTTGAGCACACCTCGGACACTCCATAGAACGCTCGTAAAATAATCACCTATTACTACTACATAGCCTAATGACATTTTTACACGTGCAAATGTGTGCGTAAACTCGTTCGTTTGTGAATGTGTGCGTTCAGCGCTTAAACAAAGTGTCTACCGAAGAGGCTCCCCGACTCCGGGGTGAGGTGCGGTATCTGAATCCGCGCGGGGAAGGGAGTGGCCGTTCTGTACGTAGTACTATTATCTCTTCTGTGCTTTGAGTTAATTTCTTTTCCTCTATTGCAGGGCGTCAATGCAGGACTGTCATCGAGCCGTGAACGTGAATGCTGAATCGGAGGTTTACTTCGCAGATGTGTCAAGCTGCTGTAATGTTTCCGTCAAGGTAATCAATCACACTAATATTATCATTGTGAAAGTTTGTGTGTGTGTTATTTATTTATATGTTTGTGTGTCTTTAACGCAGAAACAGCTGGACGGGTTTGAATGAAACTTAACACACATAATAGTTTATGAGCTAGATTAACACATAGAATACTTTTTATCCGACTGCAACCGAAAGAGGGTAATGATTTCTTGGTAAATGATAATTCCTGGGTACACGCAGATGAAGATGCGGGTACCAGCTAATATAGTAGATTGTTTACCAAGGGAGTAAAGAACTATTTTTAGGGCGAGAGTGTTTTTTGAATCCTGAGCGACCAAGGGATTCTAGAGTTGAGTCCCGAGTGTAACGAGGGACTCAAAAGTAGAATCCTGAGGGAGCGAGGGATTCAAAGTACATCACTCGAGCCAAAAATAGTTTTTACTCCTGAGGTGGACACTCTACTTTTCATCACCCTCTATGAGAAAAGTAGTAAGTAATCAATAAAATAACATACATGTACTTATACAGGGTGTAACAGAAAGGGGTATGTACAAGCGGAAAGAGGGACATCATTCTGAACAACTTTCACTATGGGATCGACTTGATCAGAGCAACTTTATTTTTAACTCAGTACATTTCGGGCCTAGCGCTCAGCTGATCTGTATGGTGGAGTGAAAAATAATGTTGCTCTGATCAAGTCGGTCCCATTGTGAAAGTTCTTCAAAATTATGTCCCTAACAACAACAATTTTCTTTCGGCTTGTACACCCCTTTCTGTTAGACCCTATATTTATTTACACAATTGTCGTGATATGTTGTGTGTGTGTAATGTTTTGTTGGAAGAAATCTCTTGTTATCTTTTATAATTTTCTGTATTCATTCTTGTGTTAGTACAATAAAGAAATTACGAATTACGAATATGTCCTCCACATAGTTAAAGCTTGTTTAGTATTGGCTAAATCTTGAATATTGGTTCAAAAAGCATTTTCAGATAACCACTAGGTTTTACATACCTATATTCATCGTGATTTTATTGGTAACAGATCTTGTATTTGTCATTCGCGTTTGTTGTTATCATCTGGAGTTAGACACTCACTATCACCTCATATCCGCAAACGAAATTGAAATAATTACAGCATTCAGATTTGGCGCGCTTTGTTTACAAATTTTCCACAACTTTTTTAATTATTTGGTCCGTGTTTCGATATCAATTCTGTAAGGATGTTTCTCTGTTGTCACCAATCGGTGTCAATCGATTCGGTCGATCGGATTATCTAATCTGTGTCGAGTACGCATTTTAGTACAAACTTTTTTTTATTGGCTGCGTTTAGAATCGATCTCTCTTTTAATTAGGTCTGTCAGCCTGAGTGGTAGTGAAACTGATTAGATAGACAGCATTTTTTTTCCTATGTAATGGCAACAAAATTAAAAAGTTACTTTTAGTCCCTAGGGACTAAATGACCTACTTTAGTCCCTGTTGGCCGGGACTAAAGTAGATCTTTTTGAATAGATGTGATGAAAAATAAATAATGCGCACTTTAAACGAGAATTTAATAATAAAATGCTTAGACAAAATCTTACTAGAGGTGTCCAAAACACGAGATGATATCTACTATATTTATTATTGCACGAAAAAAGCCATTATACAATGTAAAATGGAGAATAAATGTACAAAGACGAGCTTGTTTGGAGTGAAGGGAGTGCTTTTTTAATTACTAACTATATAGTAATAATAATAACAATATTTGGTCGTTAATTACGTGTACTGGCCGTCGGAGGGGATTTTAAAAAGGAGAACGAGATGAATTGTCCTTTTATAACTTTAATGTTGAAAGTTACAATTGTGCACTTAAAATTAATTTACAATAAAAATGATCTCGATTGATCAACTAAATTAATGTCCTCTCGCTATCGCGATTGAAGCGTAAAGGCGACGAGAAATTTGGTGACGGATCCCACGAAGAACATGAAAATGCACCATCAGGGTTTTTGGGTGGCATCGCGTGATATTCGGGAAAATTCCATTTGCAATCTCAGCATTTCGTGGGTGGTCTGAAGTGACGATGAATATGAGTACATGGAGATGGGCGATGGATGATATCGTAACACCTCCCCTCCTAGATGAGCAACTATTTGCCAATGTCTTCGGCGAATATTGCGGATCTTTTCTCTTTCGGAGACATATTCTTGATTGAAGTAATGTTCTGGGATGTTTCAGGTAGAACTGCAAGTTCCAAATCGCGGACAGCCGATGAGTTCTCTTTCTTTGTCTTCTTATGTCGCAAGTAAAATGCAATTGATGCAACTGTGCAGAATATCACCAGTACATACATAGGTATTGTAGTATGGTAGGTGGTCAGTAAGTCCATGGTGACTGATTTCATTGGAATTTCCATTGTTATTTGCTTCTGGATGTCGTGCAGTTTATTCAAATCAATTGAAGTAAGGTTGTAATGAACTGGTCGATTCTCGGAAGATAACTGTATGTTCGAGGTTGAGGGTGGTAACATACTGATTTCGACAGGTTGTCCACGAATTTTATCGTTGAAGTTGATGATGGTGAATCTCGGTGCTCGGATACTGCAATTTTGGGGAAGTGTTGCTAGAAAACTGCCTTCTAGGATTTGATGCTGTTCTGGTCCGCAGAGAATCTTGACTTTTGTAGGTTTCGGAAACGAAATAATGTAGTGCTGACTGTCTAGCTCCGTTAGAGCCTCCTTGGACAGAGAGATAGGCGTGGGACTACACGTTTCATCTACCTCCTGTAAATTTATCAGCGTATCTATACAGTCACGTTGCGAGCGGGTCTGGTGGCTCAGCTGTTGCTCGCAGATGTACCAGGTGTCGACCTTCGGGCATTCTGCCTCTATGTACACATACTCCTTGGAATCGGTTGCTAGGAATGGGAATGGTGGGATAATGACATAATGATATTTATTTGGTACTGGGCAGAGTCTGTATAGATTATAGGATGATGTGGAGGTTAAAGGAAATTTTAGGACAATTACGATCTTTTTATCTAAAAAATAACATCCTAAGCTAATTAGATCATAGTAGTATCTCAAATCTAAACTTATAATTTGTTCAGGCTCATACAAAACGTTTAATTTTCTTATCATGTAGGTGATATCATTAAGTGATAAAATAGAATGGTGCAAAGTGCCTGTACGACTAAAAGCTAAAATATTCTCTAGTCTATCTATCTCCGTACCTAAGTCTTGTACGTTTTCGCTGATCAAAGCGAATAACTGAGTCAACTGGGTATAGTGAGTCAGTTGTACTTTATCTGAGGTGGAACTGTTTATGAAATATGATAGGGCTTTCGCTAACTTTGCCTGATTAGTGGTTAAATTATTCAAAATCTGAGTTTGTTGGATCGTCATTTCCTTGTATAAAGAAATATGGTTATTGAAACTTTCAGAAATATCATGTTCATTTTTCTGTAAATTTTGAAGGATATTTTCATATCTCAGGGCATCGCTATAGTCGAGATTGCCGGTGATACTTTTTATAAAAGTACCCAAGGGGTTAAACAAACCACGCTTAACTCTTTTAGGCTGAAAGGTATCTAGTTGCACAGAAATTTTATCTATTTTATGATAGAGGCGAATAATCTGATACTTGAATAAGAGATAATTCTGATTATTAATACTATTCGCTGCGTCAGTAAGTTGAGATTTAGCAGTAGTCAGTTGTGTTTGTAAAAGGTTTAGGTCTATGTCTTGTAGGAAAGTATGGTAATGGGATATAATCTTGGTTGGGCCTAGTTTAAAGGGTAAGATACCGGGTCCTTCGTCTAGTCTTTCAAGTCGTATGTCTTGAGCTCGGGCCAGGTTGGTCAGGATTAGTATGGTCCTGCAACAAATCAAGAGATCTATATTTTAGGGTTCTTTTTAGGCGATTTTTAGCTATGGGTCCACGTTTTTTAGAGGTGTAAATGTGAATAGGTAAGTTAGAGACGACTTTATCCTGGGTAAATCTAGGCGCGAGTTTCTGTCTAGCAGTTGCAGGGTTCCGGATGAACACTTCCTGATCTGTACTATACTCTACCGCGGGTTCTCTACTCTGGTTACGTTGCGTCGTCAGCGCTTCACGGTCGGCTCGCGATGAGTCGTGTATTATTTGATAAACTGTGTCCATTTTATTGCGGTGTTCCAGTAGGTATTGTTGTAATAATCTTTCAGTTAAATTTAAGTCGGTCGGGTCCCGGGGGTCAAAATGTCCAGTTATGAGGTCAAAAGGTCTGCATTTCGTTAAACTATGTACAGAGCTATTGTATGCTATTATAGCGTAAGGTATAAGATTTTGGGCAGGCTCATTCCTGTGCTGAAACTTCAGCAATCTCAGGTGCTCTAGGAGTGTACTGTGGAATCTTTCTATCATACCATTTTCATTGGGGGCATGAGCTGCGGTGGTATGGTGATGAATCTTATGCAATTTCAGGAACTCTGAAACGACTTGATTTGTAAATTCAGTTCCACGGTCGGTCGTCAAATTCTGGGGAAATCCGTAATGTGTGCTGAAAGTTAATAGGGATTTGACTATACTAGGGGCAGTGCTGTCAGGTATTTTATAAGCTTGGGCAAATTTGGAAAAAGCATCTATGATAGTAAAGTATTTTTCCTGCTCGATAGTTAAAACGTCTGCATGAAGTAATTCGAATGGTTTTGTCGGTGGGGGAACAATTTTTAACTGTGGGCGTATAGGGTTACGGTCGTATTTCGCAGAACTACACACATTACAATTACTGATGAATCTAGTAATACTTTCTTTTAACTTGGGCCAAAAGTAACGATGGTACAATGATAGGTATGTTTCATTAATACCACGGTGATTGGTTTTACCTTCATGATAATTTCGAATGATATTCTGTTGCGCCAAGTATTCAGGGACATTTTCAAGTTCGTGTTTTACTAGAACTAAATTCATGGAAGAACTTTTGAAAGTTCTCTGTATTACTGGAACTATAGCACACATTTTTTCCGGGGGTTGCACTAATATGGCTGTTCGAAGTTTAGGGTCAATATACTTTTTTATAATATCAATCAATTTTTCATCAAAATTGTCGTCTGGGATTTCAACAGAGACTCTCTGGTAGGTATCAAAGGGTTTTTGAACTTTTGGTCGCTGACAGGTAGCAGTAGGGACAATTTTTATCACAAGTTGTTTGCGAAACTTGTTCAGGGGTTCATCTAAAATGGGTATATTAAGTATGGGGTTTTCTACACTGGTGTGAACTGTTTCAGCGGGTGAGTCAACATGAATGGTTATTTCATCAGGGGGTTGGATATCCATGTCAGAATGTGCAGTGATGGTTGAAGATGAGCTTCGTAGTGGTCTCTCACTAGGGGCGGTATCAGTTGATGATTGGCTGATAAATGGTCTGTCATCGGGGGCGGTAATGGTCGATGACCCTGAGGAAGAGATGTTAACTACCATAGAGGCGAGTTCCTCATTATGAATTTCGACTCGTGATAGGGCATCGGCATTCGTGTTATTTTTGCCTTTTTTATAGACGACTGTGAAGTCGTAGTCGGCTAGCTTTAATCTCCACCTGGTGAGGCGAGAGTTCGGCTCCTTCAGGTTCATTAGCCATTGCAGTGGCTTATGGTCAGTAATGATTTTGAATTTTCGTCCGAAAAGGTATGGTCTAAAGTACTTAGTGGCCCATACTATTGCAAGCATCTCTTTCTCAATAGTCGAGTAGTTCACTTCACTGTCATTTAGTGTCCTGGAAGCATATGCTATTGGTCTGTCTGTACCTATCGGTCCTTGTGAAAGAATCGCACCTAGGGCGAAGTTCGAAGCGTCGTCGGTGGTCAGAATGAAGTCTTTTGTAAAGTCGGGGTAACGCAAGATGGGGTCATTCGTCAAGAGAGTTTTACAGAGTTCAAAGCACTTTATGTAATCAGGGGTTAATTTTATTTTAGCACCTTTTTTCAAGCACACTGTCATAGGTTTTGTTAAACGGGCAAAATCTGGAATGAATCGTCTATAGTAACCTAACAGTCCGAGAAAACCTTTTATCTGTTTCGCGGTTGTAGGAATCGGATATTTTTCAATCGCTGAAATTTTGTCAGGGTTGGGCTTGATACCATTGGGGGTGATGATGTGACCTAAATAGGGAGTTTCATGCTTCAAAAATTCAGACTTATCCATCTGGATTTTGAAGTTAGATTCTCGCAATCTCTGAAATATTTTACACAAATTCACGATGTGTTCCTGTAATTCTAATAGATAAATAGGCTCTTACTCTTATATTTTTTATATAGGTATATATTTCATAAGTAGTACATGTATTTGTATGTATATATATATATAAGTATTTATATAGATATATATATATATATATAATAATAATATATATATTATTCTTATATCTGATGATAACTTATAATCATATTTTAGGTGATGGTTTTGTTTTCCGCCGCAACTTTAATTTCATATGTTAAATTAGGGGATATCTATTATTGGCAATACTTAAGTTTAATTTAGATGTTAAGTACTACTTTGTAATTTGCTGTTGATGTCCTAAATAAAGAAAATAAATAAATAATAAAATGACGTTGAGAAGACCAAAATGTCATCAAGGTAAACCACGCAAATTACATTTTGAAGGCCTCTTAGCACGTTGTCCATGACGCGCTGGAAGGTTGAGGGAGAGTTTTTAAGTCCCATAGGCATGCGTAAAAATTCGAAGTGTCCGGGAGCAAAATCTACATTGAATGCGGTTTTGTGAATACTATCCGGGTGGGTTTCCAATTGGTAAAATCCACTTGCCATGTCAAGGCAGCTGAAGTACTGGCAATTTCCTAGCTTATCTAGGATGTCTGATATGTTAGGGATGGGGTACCTATCGTCAATGGTTTTTTCATTAAGTTTTCTGAAGTCAACTACTAATCTCCACTTGATTTTACCTGAGGCGTCTACCTTTTTGGGGACTATCCAAATAGGGGCACTCCATGCCGAGTTGGAAGGTCTGATAATACCTTGCTCTAGCATCTTTTGAATCTGTAGTTGAACTTCCTGCCTGTGAATATGAGGATATTTGTACGTCTTACTATGCACGGGAATTTCGTCAGTTGTCCTAATGATATGCTTCTCTTGGTTCGTGAAAGTCAATGGCTCATCTTCGATGTAAAATACGTCATCATATTCCTTGCAAAGTAACATTAAATTAGTTCTTTCTTCGACATTTAAATGCTCAGTCCGTAAACGCGATAACACGTCTCGTGTTCGGTTAGTCATCGTGGGTGGTAAAATCGGTTCGCTAAATGTATGTGCAGGAATTGGTTCCGCAAGTGTGAATATGAGGTCATTGTGAGATGGGTTCGAAACTTCTACATAGGCTCGATTATCCTGTGATGTGGATAGACAATCATTTATGTTACAACCACATATAGTCTGCTGGTCTATAGAAATGTCACCATTGGGTACATTGGTGGGCACTCTAATTATTCGAGTGGACTGTGCTGGCACAATAGTCTCAAGCAAATTTTTACTCCGTTGGGATTCGTACATTAGAATGGGATTTGTAGCAAATTCAGTTAAGAATGATCTTGATCCAAGGTCTATTTTTGCTTTCCATTGTTCCAACAAATCACATCCGATTAATCCATCGAAATAATTATGAAACCTGTAGACAGATAATTTTATCGGTGACTGGTCATTGAATTCGGGGAAGCAGGGAATTCTCATTGAGTAGTCGTTTTTCGTGGTAGCATGGATGTTTGTTACAACGAAGGGGTCATAGTCCAGGGGCGTATTGGGATAAAATCTGTCAACGGCTTCAGGACTAATAAATGATTGGTTTGCTCCTGTGTCGATTAGTAATTTCAATGGGGGATTGAAGATTTGTATGTAGGGAAGTTGTCTTCTATGCTGCAGGTTCAGTTCTATTCTGGGGTAATCATTTTCGAATCCGGGGGAAAATCCTGCTCATTCTGTTCGGTCTGGTCATAGTCAAACGTTTGTATTTCACAGTGATCGTTTGAGTCAGTCGGTACAAAGTCTGGGTATTCGGGGTATTCTTGGTAGTAATAATCGTAAGCGTTGGGGTCGTACATCTCATACGCTTCGTTACTGTGCATTTCTCTGAGTTTCGGTTGATAGGGAGCAACATTACGTGAATTCCAGTCCTGTCTCATCTGAGTTGGGGGTAGAGTACGGGCAACGGGGTGACTTACACCACTCATTGGCATTGATGTTGTTTGATTTTGAAAATACCTAGGCTGGGGTCGGGGTTCAATTTTGAAACCAGTGGTCATGTCAGAACGGGGTAGAGATCCGAACATTTGTTGGGTCCTTGATGGGCCTTGATATGGGGGTCTATGTGGGTTATTGGATTGTGACAGGTTGTAAATGGGCCTGGGCACATTTTGCATTGGCATTTGGGGAGCAAATGACGGGCGGGGGGGCACAATAAATTGTGTCGGGTTAGTCTGCATATACGGGGTGAAGAATTTTTTGGATTGGTCTTTATTCTGTAGGTACAGGACATTTAATTCCTCTTGGGCAAATTCTAATGCTTTCTCTAGTGTTGGGGGTCGCATGCACCTAATGCGTGATCCTAGTGGTTCCTTTAAACCCTTTAGGTATGTCTGGAGCGCTAAATTTTTATACAAAGTTCTTTTGGCTTCCACAGTGGTTGAGACAAGGTCATGCAATTCGACATAAGTCATAATCACACTTAGCAAATTTTGAACACGCTCATAGTAAACGTGCGGGGTGTCGGTACCTTGACACAGTGTAGACAAATCTGTGTAAAGCGCAGATTCATCCCGATGATCTGAGAATGAATTTATCAATGCATTCCGTATGCCATTCCAGTCTGAAGGTACTCCGTTAGTTGCTAGGGTTCTAGCGGCGGGTCCAGTTACTTTATTTAATATCCCATTTAGCATAGAATAGTTGTTCAGTTCATGGCCAGGGGCTGGATTGACATATGTAAGCACGAGTTGGTCACAAATTTTCAGGAATCTGATAAGCACATTAGAGTTTCCATCAAACTCAGGAACTAATCTCAAGGCTTTATAAATCCTATCTGTCAGGTCTATCTGAGGTTGAAGTGGAACCTCATTACTAGCGGCGGCGGCGGCATTCGCCAAACGAACTTCTTCATCATTCATTGTGGAACGATGATCTTCTAATGATTCCTCAATAGCTTCTAGGAGATCTAAGTGGCGATTTTGGTCCCTTAGCTGTCTCCTAATTTCGTTACGATTGTTGGGTAATATACCCCTATTAGATCGTGGGAAAAAAATGTTGGTGGATATACTTAGGAACTAGGATGTGGAAAAAATATACAAATGTGAGGAAATAGCAACCAATAGGAATATTGCGCACTATTCTATGACTCACATGAGTATCAGCATCTCGTCTCGGAGCTTTTTCATCGATGTCTGGATAAGCGGCTCAGGAAATCCTCTTCTTTCCGGCTCTCGTACGTACGTAGGTTTGTAGATGTAGCTGTCGCGTGTCGTCCGATACGACTCTATCAGTGGTCCTCGATATTAGATTCACGCACTGACCAACTACCCACTACCGAGCTGCGCCAATTACGTGTACTGGCCGTCGGAGGGGATTTTAAAAAGGAGAACGAGATGAATTGTCCTTTTATAACTTTAATGTTGAAAGTTACAATTGTGCACTTAAAATTAATTTACAATAAAAATGATCTCGATTGATCAACTAAATTAATGTCCTCTCGCTATCGCGATTGAAGCGTAAAGGCGACGAGAAATTTGGTGACGGATCCCACGAAGAACATGAAAATGCACCATCAGGGTTTTTGGGTGGCATCGCGTGATATTCGGGAAAATTCCATTTGCAATCTCAGCATTTCGTGGGTGGTCTGAAGTGACGATGAATATGAGTACATGGAGATGGGCGATGGATGATATCGTAACACGTTACTTAAATGTTTGCCTCTATCTTCCATTACAGGCGGACTGCTGCATGAAGCCAAACGTATCACTCGTCGGCACAATCGAGAACCATCCCGAGTCGACCTCAGAATCCGATACCGGGTCCTTCACACTCACGCGACAGCAGCGCCCTCAACCACAGACAGTTGGGTCCAAACGCCGACCAAGAACCAATCAGGGCACCCAGAAGAACCAGGAGAAAATGCGCCAAGATCTGAACAATTCTATACGGCTGACGGAACAACAGATAGAACAGTTGAACTGTCACAGAATGAATGATTGTAGAGGTGAGTTCTCGAGAATGAATGACTGTAGAATGAGTGACCAGAGGTCGAATGACTCTAGAATGAGCGACCAGAGGTTGAATGACTCTAGAGTGAGTGACCAGAGGTTGAATGATTCTAGAGTGAGTGAGCAGCGGATGAATGAGTCGAGAATAAACGAGCATTCAAGAATGAATGACTCCAGAGTAAGTGAAC
Source organism: Argyresthia albistria (assembly GCA_963457715.1). Taxonomy (NCBI): domain Eukaryota; kingdom Metazoa; phylum Arthropoda; class Insecta; order Lepidoptera; family Argyresthiidae; genus Argyresthia; species Argyresthia albistria. The sequence continues at coordinate 6,208,680 of OY735279.1, read as the reverse complement.
AGAGGTTGAATGACTCCAGAGTGAGCGAGCATTCGCGAATGAACGAATCGAGATTGAATGATTCGAGAGTAAGCGACCATTCACGAATGAATGACTCTAGAATCAGCGAGCGGATGGATCTTTCCAGAATGAACGAAATGAGGATGAGCGACGCTAGAATCGACGAGCGCCGAAATTCCGATCGTTTGGAGCTCGACTTGAAAGGAAGCCCAAAAATCCTTAACCACATGAGTCCGCTTAGAACTGTCCGGTCCAGTCCGAAAAATGAACTCAGAGACTCACCTATACACCTACGTGAGTCCAGCGCTGACTCAAACATTTCACACAAAATAACTCCAGAGTTTTTCATGCCCCCTCCTCCTATTATATCTCCTCTGTCGCCGAATACAGAAGAATCTATGCTTTCCGAAGACGAAGACGGTGAAAGGAGTCTTGATCAGTTCGCAAATGATAAAGGGGAATCATCAAAATGCTTAGCGCCAGATTCTCAGTATGAACCGGTCAGGGACGAGAAGGAATTGAAGACCAATCACCATCACTGCTACAGTGACACTAACACTATGGACAGTGGATGGCAAAGTGGCTCTGAAAAACATGTTACTGATTAAGTAGAGAATGTTATTTTTAACAATTTTACGGCTCAGGATACCAGTCCTTTAGCCGAGAGAATGAACCAAGGACTGAATGAATGAATGAATGAATGAATGAATGTATGAATGAATGAATGAATGAATGAATGAATGCATGCATGAATGAATGAATGAATGGATGAATATTGTGACCTTAACGAAACTACTTTTTTAATGGCCAATCTTGAATCGGAAATGCACGAAATAAAACTGTATTTGACAACAACATACTCATAGGTTTTGTTATGTAAGCAATAGACTTGTGGCCTGTCAAGTCAAAATAGATACTTTTTATGAATTGTCTAAACGGAACTTTTGTTCCTGAGTTCTATGAAATAACAACAGAATGACGTCATGTAAAAGTGCTATCAAATGCTGTCTTTTTTTGCACAAAATTGACGTAATGAAAATATTCATAATTCATAATTTCATAATTTCTTTATTGCACACAAAAAGTTACATAGGACAGTAAAAAACATAGAAAACGTGTACAAAGGCGAGCTTATCTCTAATAAGAGATCTCTTCCAGCAAACCAAATAGGGATGAGACAGGTGGATTGCTGAGCAGGAGTAGACCCATGTGTACAATACATATAATTATTACTTACAAATCAATAGACTACATAAACTAGTGCATACTTATATAAATAAATATGAAATATATTTATACAATATACATAAACTAATAAATACTATACATACATACTACCTATAATTCTATAAAGACAGGTAATGCTTCTTCACACGACTTTTAAAAATACTGAGAGTAGGACTATCCCTGATGGTGCAGGGGAGTGCGTTCCACAAGCGGATAGCACTAAGTCTAAATCCGTGCTCATAGGACGCGGTGCTATGAGGTGGTACTGTGAGCAAGGACACTGCTTGAGTTCTCCGAGGCCTGCTGGAAGAAAGAAATTGAAAATGAAAACGGTCTCGTAGGTAGGATGGATACCGTGGATTCCGTAAAATATTGTAGAGAACAAATAGGATGTGAGAATCCCGCCGAAGACGGATCGGCAGCCACTTCAACTCTTTGCGATGCTGTGATACATGGTCGTATTTGCGCAACCCGAAGATAAACCGAATCCCGAGATTTTGAAGTCGTTCGAGTTTATTCAGTAGTTCTTCGTTAGCGCTGACCCAGCAAACGTCCGCATAATCGATGAGGGGTAGAAGGAGACACTGAGCGAGGGTGATTTTGGTTTGACGAGGTAAGAAGTACTGAAGTCTCCTGAGAGAGTGAAAGGTAGCAAATACTCGTCGACTGACCTCATTAACATGAAATGACCAGGACAGCTGGCTATCGAAGAAAAGTCCCAGGTTTTTGGCTTTGTCACCATAAACGATCGTGGTACCATTGAACGTGATAGGAGGAATGGCCTGTTGTTGCAACAAGTTGAGAGAATGTCTGGTACCTATGATCATCGCCTGGGACTTGCTTGGGTTAACCAGCAGACCGAAAGATGAGGCCCAGCCTCTTACACCCTCAAGATCAGCGTTCAGTGTCTCCACAGCAGAGTTTACATCATCAGGAGAGAAGTGGCGATAAATCTGAAGATCATCAGCATAAAGATGATAAGAGGAAGACAAGACGTCCGAGATGGAATTAATGAAAATTGAGAATAGAAGAGGAGAAAGAATACCACCTTGAGGGACGCCTGTAAAGAGGTCACACCATTCAGTTGATGACTCCTCGGACCTGATACGCTGTTGCCGATCTCTCAAATAAGAGTCGAACCAGCTGGCAGAAAGGGCGGAGACGTTTAGAGATTTGAGAATCTCAACTAGAAGGTCGAAATCAACGCAGTTGAAGGCACTACTGAAGTCAAGTAAAGCCAACACCGAAAGCTGCTTTTGGTCCATGGCTAGCTGGATGTCATCTGTGACTTTCAGCAGAGCCGTAACGGTACTATGACCCGGTCTGAATCCAGATTGGTACATGTTCAGCAGATTGTTTGAGTGCAGGTAATAGGAAAGCTGGGTATGGACAATGGATTCAAGGACTTTGGATAGGATAGGTAGGATTGAAATAGGACGATACTCTTTAAAAGAAGTGGGACTGGAGGTTTTGGGTAAGGGGATGACTAATGCTTTTTTCCACACGGTGGGGAAACAGCTGTTAGATATTGAAAAATTTAATAAGTGTGTAATAGCTGGCAGCAGTTCATCCAGGATTGTGAAAAGCATTTTTAAGCAAATTTTATCATCACCTACAGCTTTCGAGTTAAATATCTGCTGGAAATATACAATTCTGAGAAGTCAAGCCATTCTATACACAGGTAATGCTTCAACTTAAGACTTGTTCCTAGATTTATTGGATTACCTTGGCCACAAGCCTATTGTGGTGACTTATTATATGGTGTTTATATTATGTTTGGGTGTATGTGTTGTTGTACGAATATAAGTATCTACATATAGTATAAGATCTACATCTAGATCTTAGTAACAAATGGTTCGAATTGATGTTCGATAGTAGATTTAGGCTGTAGGATTTATAGATTGTAGGATATTTGTTTCCATCAATAGATATAGTTTTCTTGACAAGACATGAGCTTTTATAAACTGTGGTACTTTTTAAAACTAGTTCTAGATGCTTTTAGAACAGAATAATTACTTATTGGTATGCATTTGTTTAAATATGCATGTGTTCATTTCTATGGTGCTCACAAAAAAGATATTTCATAATTGTCTTACGAAATCAGCATTTATAAAATTATTATTCAAAAATACTCATTTTGTTTCATATTTATATTAAAATGATTCATGTCGTGTGCCAAGTAGTAAAAAATATCGCGACCAACTAGATTCTTAGACCATTAAGATTTTACTCGAAAATTACTCAATTTATTGCCATTATGAAAATGTCTTTGTATTTTTAAATAATGTCCTATAATATGTAGTATGTTTATGTGATTAGAAAAATCTTCCATTGATAAAGCAATGATTTTTGTAAATATTTTGAAATGTTAATTTGTTTATACAGGGTGACTTTTAGTAAGCTGACCATATTACTTTGGGCAATGACTAACAATAATAAGAATACCCATTAAAACAACTGTGTCAAAGAAACATTGAGTCATCCTATACATTGTGATTCTTCATAAACTGGACATATTAAATAGGGTTAAAGAGGACCCTATTTTATCAACAAAAAAAATGTTTAAAAAATCATTACAATCCAGTTGATCATTACAATCCAGAAGACAAACCCTTTTAGGCCGAAGTTATATATATATATATATATATATATATATATTTGCAATTGCTGCATGGTTCACGAAAATTTATAAAAATAGGGGAGTAGGATTTTTTTAAAACGTTTTTTGGTCGCTAAAATAGGGTCATCTTTAACCCTATTTAATATGTCCATTTATGAAGAATCACACTGTATATGATTGTGTAGTAAAACTTGTAAGTGTTTACTTATTAAGTAGTTGTCCATTTTATAGTTATTAAATTTTAACGTTTAAATTTTGTTTTTCTACATTTTTCTAGCTTAAATTTTGAAATAACAAAGGAATTGCTTGTAAATATGATATGGAATTGAGGTTAGTTTAAAAACTATTTTACTGTCGATTAAAATTCTGTAATATTACATACCAGTGTCAAATAGGTGATACCTATACCTATTAAGTTTTTTTATAACATATGCTTTTGAAGATAAACTACTTGTATAATTATAAGAACCTATTTTTATTACCTCTCTTGATTGATTACTTATTAATTATGATTATATTAAAAGACTGAAATATTTGGAAGAACTTTTTATTTTATTACGTCATATTTTTCATTAATTTCAAGCGGTTTTTACATAAAATCGTAATTAAAGAGTCGAGTACAAAAAGGTAGACAAAATATGGCAGTGAGATAAACTAAATCATAATAAAATACACTGAAACTGATGAAAAATAGTAGAAATTAAGTAAATATCAGTATTAATTTAACTATTTTTTATTTGTTTATTATAGGACTAGCTGGCTTAAATGCGCTGAGCATTATTTTTAATAGGTATTTAAATTAAAAGGCACTAATTAGAGAAAAGCACTTAAACTAAGTTAATTTAATTTATTACATCAATGGAACTTTATTGCATATGTTTTTATCGGTTTAGATATTTCTGTGTAATGTACTGTCATTGTCTGACGACGACGTGCTAATGGTGTTGAAAAATATCGGTGATGAAAAATATCACCCTCTGTCTCGCAAAAAAGTAGATTAAATAAAAAAATAAAACATCCGGACGAATTGTAAACCTCCTCCTTTGGGAAGTCGGTTAAAAAAACAATGGTTTATGTTTTGAGATCCATAACATTAATAGTACATTACTTCAGAGGGAAGAAAGTGACAGTTCCATACCGAGATTATGGCATTTGCGCCACGAGCTTGCGAGGGGCGCAAACCATTTGAGGTATGGAACTGTACTTTATCCTGAGGTATGTATAGTGCTTTTTATTACACCTACGAGGAAAATTATAGACATAAATGCATATAAATGTTTATATTTAGTTAAAAGTACAAGTACTGTTGTATCTGCATTTAGATTTTTCCGGCAACAGATTATCAACAACTTCTTGGGCCGTCTCTAATAGTTCTGGCGGTGTGTTAGGGATAACATCATCACTGTCGCTCGAAGTATCCATATTTTACAAAAAACACAAAGATAAATGCTAAATCAATCGAAGTTTTTGCGAAAATGCGCGGGCTTTTCCTTTTTTTATTCGCCCGTTTCTGGAGTAGGCTAAGATCATAAGGTCATGCAGCCACTTCTTCCGTGATTCCGCGCGTTTTATATACAAAAATAATTTCGTTTTTAATTTTCTGTATGCACCAAGGAGGAGGAGGTTGGTGGTTGTTGGTAACTGGTAAAAAAAATCTGTATGTGGCCAGTAACAATTTACTTGAAATTTAATTAGTAGACAGTTAAAGCCTCTTTGCAGTATGACTGCTGACAAATAAAAATAAAAAAAACCGGGTATGTAATGGAATTTCATACATACTTCCCACCCTTGGGTCGGAAGGATTTTCATACAAACTTCCATACCTTGGGATGAAAGGATTTGAAGGGCGGGATAAAGGCGTTTCTTCCCTCTAATTGGTATAATTAGTATGTATTTTCAGAGCAGGTGTGATAAAAAATTATATTCATCGTATATGAATGATCGCTAAAATACGAAAATATTTCAGATTTAAGCATATTAATTTAGTTATCTATATAGTAAGTAGACGTACATCAGAAAATAACCCAGAAATTCAAAATATGTAAGCATCAAGGTAATGGTACATTTTTTCTGAGGAATACTGTTAATTAAGCATATACCTACAAGTAAATATTACAAGTTGATTAGTTAATCTGTGAGTAGAACAGGGGCCATTCTGTTATGGAAAATGTATAGCGATAGCTAATCGATTGCTCTTAAAGGCGCGTAATCCCGAATTTGGCTTGCCGTCAGCGAATGACTGGAAAATTCGACAATGTGCGCTCTTCTGGGCAATCGATATGCCATCCCCAGGGTCCCAGCAAAAGGCTTCATGAGCTATAGGCCCACTTATTTAGTTTGCTAGGCCCAGCTAAATAAGTAAGTAACTTACTTGGTTTCTGGTTCCTTACACATCCAAGTGCAGGGCCATCGACAAAGCCTGTTTAAACCGTTAGTTTACATCAGAACCTAACCATTTAACATTTCAAAATGGCGGAAACTACACTAACTATAAGTAATAAAGCAGTGAACTCAAATTTCTCCGCGCTGTTGCGAACTTCACTAAGACTTTCAGCGGGTTTGTGTAGAACTAGCTTGTTGCCCTGTGTTCGCTCGGCCACCGTGGCTGCGGTCCCGTCCTTGTCTCCCAGCATTTGGTTGGCCACTTTTAAGTTCTTCAGCAGCGCTAGAACGTCCTCTGTAAATTAGAAATACATTTTACCTCCTATTCAACTCTCAACATTACAAGAACAGGCATAACACTTCGGCATATGAGCACTCGTCCAGGTTGCAGGCAATCCGACTGTGGAACGCACTTCCTTCCACCATAAGAGACAGTCCCACTCTTTTCACATTAAAAAACCGGGTAAAAGAGCACTTTCTCTCTCTTTCGTGATAGATATTGTACGTGCGTATTTATGTTAATTATGTATATATGTAGTTAAGTGTATTTATTTGCATATTATTGTGTATTTATTTAGTAATTTGGTATACTTATTATATTATGTTTAAAGTATATTTATTTAGTCATTTATTGTGCACTGACTGCCCTCTCTTTATCTGTTTTTTCCTGTCATGCCTATAGGTTTGCTGGACGAAATCTCTTTTTAGAGATAAGCTCGCCTTTGTACATACCTTTTTGTAAATGTTACGTGTTTTTTAGGGTTCTGTTCCGTCTCATGAACCGTGGTAGCTAGACAGACAGACAGACAGAATGTTGAAATTTTCACAGATGATGTATTTCTGTTTCCGCTATAACAACAAATACTAAAAAACCAAATAAATTTAATATGAAGGGGGGCTCCAATACAACTAACGTGATTTTTTTTGCGGTTTTTTATAGATAATGGTACGGAACCCTTCGTGCGCGAGTCGGAGTCGCACTTGGCCGGTTATTTAGCCCCGGGCGGCAAACCCGTTGTTATGTTCACACATTGACCGTCATCATCATCAACGTACAATCACAGCTTACCCGGCTCCCTGTCATCACCGGTCCAGTCGACCTTGATGAAGGTGGTGAGTGCCACTTCGTAAACTCTGTTGGCGTCCGCGGAAGACGGCACGGCACGGCGGCGGCGGCCGTAGCCAGTGGCGCCGTTGGTGCATTGAACCTGGGAGACACGACATAATTCAATTAATACCCATCAGAATTTCTGATGTCACTGAAGTTTTACTTCGAAAATTAAAATCACCCCCGATACAATAATAACTGGGTCCTCAAGGAACTAGCACCAGACTGGGGCCTGATGCTACAAAATATAGGATTATTCACTCAATCAAGCGGTGCTTCTGATTTGCCTGCGTAGGGCCAGCGTGTTTTTTGCCGGATTCTGAATAACACAAAGCTTATCCAGACCGTTTGGAACAGGTCCCGAATTCTACTGTACACAAGCATACCACAAGCCTGGCACAAGTCCGACACTGTCCGACAGTAGAATACGAAGTAGGCTGGCGTCAGGCTGGCGCTTGTGAATTGCGATTCCGGTTTTAGTAGAATACCAAATGCGTCGTATTGAAGCTTGTGCCAGAATGTGCCAGGCTTGTGGTATGCTTGTGTACAGTAGAATTGCGGGACCAGGTCTATAAACAATAATTTGGCTGACTAGTTCATGAGATTCAGACGGACAGCGGAGGCTTAGTGATGGGGTGAGGCTCAGTGGAGCATTTCTGGAAGAGCGATCAAATGTAACAGACTGTCATAGCAAAAAAAACATTAACAAACTTCCCAGTGCTATCAGGGACAGTCCTTCACTCAACATAAAAAAACGCTTAAAGGAACACTATCTTTCTCTACCTTAATATACCTTAGTATCTATTTATATTTATATTTTGTTTTTATATGTCGGTATTTATGTATTTATTCGTATAAGTAGTCTATTATTTTAATATTTATCGTTGTGCACTTATGTAGGTCTGTCTACCTTTTATTAAATTATCCTCTCCATCCTAGGTTTGCTGGAAGAGATCTCTTATTAGAGATAAGCTCGCCTTAGTACATGTCTTTTTCTAATATTAAGTGCCTGTATTATGTTTTCTGTGCAATAAAGTATAAAGTTGATACATCAAAATGAAAAATAATTACACAAACAAACCACTCCAAGAATCTCCCGTTCCAAAGTGCCAACACTGGCAGCGTTACCGCGCTGCACAGCGAGTGAGATTCTTTGGACCACGAAAGCCCCAGGGCGGTTACAAACATTCGGTCCCTCAAGCGACGATAGACGGTTAATCTCTTGTTAAACTCATTTCAGCCAATCACGAACTCATTTGAATTAACCTTCGCATAATCGCCTGTCAGCTGCTACATTTGACTGCTCTTTCTGAAACTGGACGTAAGCTCGCAAGCACAACTCACCCCCTGGCACTTATCCAAGCACACAGTGACAGTTCCCTTGAACTGCACATAGCTCGTGTCCGGGAACTTGAAGGCTCTGAACTTGGCAGTCAGGATGTCACCGTCGGTCGTCACGAAGTTGTCGAAGAGGTACGGGTCGACGGAGCAACTGGAACAAAAGTACATTCAAGTCGGTTCACCAGGATTACACCTCCGATTCCAACACACTCACGTGGTTGTGGTTGAATTCAATCAATTCATATACTTGATTAATCGGTTCGCTCCCGAAAGGGAATGTACCCATGCTTGTGACCAATTTGAGGGAGGGATGGGGGGGGGGGGGCTACCACGCTATAAAATACCAGTCTTATCTTACACTTACCCGTTCAATATGATGGTCTCCTGCTGGTCTCCTGTGTCAGTGACCCGCATATAGTTGGCCAAGAGACCATACACCGGTGCTGATGTAGGGTCCAGTAGGATCTCCATTGATAGCGGCGTGCCAGGGTTTACTGAGATCTCGCCGGATACCCTGAAATCAAGGATGAGGTTTTAAAGTTTAATTAGGATAGTTAAATAAAACTAAAGTTAGTTAAACGCTGGGACTAACCACAATTTGGGATCCTAAACTGATTCGCAAAATTGCAGACATTGTTGCCAATTATTTATTCGTATGACGTCTCCAAGAAGGAACGTCACAGGCATATATCCTATCTTAACCAGTTGGTAACGTCATTTGTAAGGGTGATGAAGACATCGGAGTCTCCATTGATTATTGATGTTCCTATCAAGGGGACAATACTCGTGCTGTCGAGATCATCTCCATGGTCGAAATGTCGAATCGAGATACCGAATATCTCCATCGATCACCGAATAACAAAATCATCAAATATACTCTAATGCTGGTTTGGTATTCTTACTTGTAAATGCATGGAGTTTGAGCTCATTTGAGAGCTTTTGATTACGAATGGCTGTTTATAGTTTTTAGGGTTCCGTACCCGAAGGATGCCAAACGGGACCCTATTACTGAGACTTCGCTGTCTGTCCGTCCGTCCGTCCGTCCGTCCGTCCGTCCGTCCGTCCGTCTGTCTGTCACCAGGCTGTATCTCATGAACCGTGGTAGCTAGACAGTTGAAATTTTCACAGATGATATATTTCTGTTGCCGCTATAACAAAAAATACTAAAAATCAAAAGAAATTTAATATTAAAGGGGGCTCCCATACAACAAACGTGATTTTTTTTGCTCATTTTTGCTCGATATTGATAATGGTAGCAGGTAGACGCTTAAAATGTTCACAATATATTGAGTATATTATTAACTTAAAAAATAAATAATTAAATTAAAATTAAATTGATATTTAGGGGGCTCCCATTCAATTTTTTTTTTCTTGCGATTTTTTACAGATAATGGTACGGAACCCTTCGTGCGCGAGTCCGACTCGCACTTGGCCGGTTTTTAAACTACTTTTTATTTCGGGAAAGGTTCAACTACTTACTGCTTTCCATTCTGCTTGACCACAGCACTAAGTACTGGCTCGGGCGCTCTGCCGACCTCGTGTGATGTTATGTTGAGAACACTGAAACCAGATAAGAAATTAAATGAAATAAATGTAGCCCATTAATGTCCCCACCGAGGGACACGGGCCTTTACCCGGAAACGAGTAAGATTGATCTATAGATAGATAGATAGATAAATTCATTTATTCACTGAAAAGGTACACACACAGACACATAATAAAAAGAAATACAAAATAGAATAAAACCTGGAATAACATAACACAAAACAATTTACAAATAAATAATCATTTTCACTATGTGGTATTGTGAATGTACCGCGACAATGAAATGGCCCTGACTCAGCAATGTCACAGACGAATCTGTGACGCTGGTATTCTGCCAGGGCCAAATACGGACGAGACAACAGTATGCACGAGTACACATTATAATATAAATTAGCATTAATTAATAATATAAAATTCCATTGATCCATGCACCACCACGCTGGCTCAGTGCCGGGTTAATGGAGGCGTTTTCAGGACTATCCTAAAAAGAGATAACTTTCTTATGGCTTCTGACCTGATCTGATAGGATACCCTGGGCCACGGGGACTAGAACATCCAAGAACTGGGGATTTTTTACTTCCTTCCCCCCGCCCAGAATCAAATCCGGACCTCTCGCTTTTTAGATGGAAGGCAGAACCTCAAACCACAACAACACTCTCTATTCTTCTGGGCAATTGTATTCTCAATGCCATGATTCCTCAACTATTTGAAAAGAAGAAGGAATATATAATTGAAACAAAAAGTAAACTTTAGAAAAAACCGACTTCCACAAACCCTATTTGATTAGATTGAGTATACAAACTGTAACCCCTTATCTCCCCCCCCCCCCCCCTTGGGGAATTAATTTTGTCAAATCCCATATCAGTGCTAGCCCACGCTACTAAGGAACCCCTGTACAAAGTTTCATGGCTGTAGGTCCACCGGTTTAGGCTATGCGTTGCCTGCCCGTCAGCCACGCATTGTATTTGTACCTAGTATTGAGCAGATCTGGTGGCCATATGTTGGTCTTCATCAGCAGTTCCGCATCACAATATTATTCTTACCATGTGCATTTGCACGAGTTATTATGAAAAACACAAAAATCACTTTAGGTCTGCCTATAATATTTGAAGAGTTCCCTCGATTTCTCCAGGATCCCATCATCAGATCCTGACCTGGTATCAATGGGACCAATGGGAAGGTATACCCTTTCAAACAAAAAAATAATTTTCCAAATCGGTCCACCCGTTTAGGCGCTATCGGGGCACATACATAAAAAACAAACATCCGGACGAATTGTAAACCTCCTCCTTTGGGAAGTCGGTTAAAAACTCACTCAGGCTCGCTAAAGTCCAGTGGGAACTCAGTCTCCCTCTTCTGCCTCGCTTCCTCCTGCGGTATCACGACACACCTGACCAGGACTATCTCCCTCTGTCCCGTGGCGTCTTCCACGATGATCTTTGTATAGAATGACTTCTTGCCCTGTTAGGAGAGGAATACATGTTTATTTATCCTTTACAGGCTGGTGGCGCAGACATGTAAGTAAGTTTAGATTATGCATTTAATAGCAATAAATATAGGTACATAAAATATTTAGAAATAAACATTATAGTTGTATTAATACCTAAAACATAACGCCCCAGAGTTATTAAGGTCTCTTTCCTTTAGAGTACCCAGTCGTTGTGAGCGAGTATGAAGAAAGAAGAACCACTTCTATATTCCCCGGAGTCGAACGTCATACACGAGAAACGGTTTCATTGGAAGCGCATGTAGGTTGTATGATGATAAATTTCAAAATTTGGTTATTTTTAATGAAAAGTTTGGCAGCTTCAAACGACTTATGTACCTTGAAGTCTATTAGTTATTTAACTTTAATTGTGTTTTTTTTTGTTTTTATTATGTAATCATTTTTGTTGAATCGTAAAAGTAGGTATCTTTGTAGCATCTATTTGACAACTTAGAATTTACATTTCTAGTTTAATATAATACTTACATAAGTTTTTTGTTTTCATATTCTACTTAAGGAAACTGTAGGTCTATAAGTCTAATTACTTTATTCTTGTAACAATTCATTAATATAAGAGACTGTTAAAAGCTTTTATTTAACTTGCACTGTATCTATGTATGTATGTTTGTGGGTATCACGGTTCGCGTCAAAAATGTCGGCTTGAATTTGACCCACTTCCCGTTATCCGATTGAGCTGAAATTTCGCATACGTGTATAAGTCGGATGACAATGCAATATATTTCTGACTTAAAGCTGATCTGATGATGGAGACGGAAGACGGTCATGGGAACTCTGTCATAAAATTACTTGTGTAGACTTAATTAGGTGGGTAGGCACCTATTTGCACAGACTTGGAGATAAATCCCGCAACAAGCTTTTATATCGTATAAATTGTGTAATGTAATAAAATGACGCATTTGATTGAATTGAAATTTTATTTTCTTCTTTTTAGGGCATTAAATAAAAGCTTTGTTTAAAAATGTTTTTTTACTTTTAATTTATTTCTAATAAAAGATATATAAATAAATAAATAACATAGCGTCTCGCATTTTCCCATACGGGGTGGCAGAGGCACGATGGAACAATAGCGAAATTACGAGATGAAGATCGAAGATATTGAACTGTCAGACACTTGTTTCTTAAACGATGGTGCAAGGAGGAAGAAAAGAGTTTCATTGATCTGAGGTGCGAAAGCTTTTGTGTGAGAGTTCGACTTGACCGATTTTCTACACACATTTAGGGCCATTTGCACCAAAACCACGATTAGGTAGGCTTGTGGCCTGTTAAGTCAAAATAGATACTTTTTATGAACTGTCAAAACGGAACTTTTGTTCCTGGGTTCTATGAAATAACAACAGAATGACGTCATCTAAAAGTGCCATCAAATACTGTCTTTTTTTGCACAAAATTGACTTTATAAAATATATCTGCTGGAAATATACAATTCTGAGAATGTCAAGCCCTTTTGTACATAATGCTTCATGCTGGCTTGTTCCTAGATTTATTGGATTACCTTGGCCACCAAGCCTATTTAGCAGCTGTCAAAATGTATGAGATGTGTCAAACTCAATTGTGACTAACGCTCTAATCACAATTAGTGTTTTTGGTGCATATAATTATAGAGTACCTACTTTTAAATGAAATGTACCTATTTATATGACACAATAAATTAATACTGAATACTGAATATGGACCTTATCATACTATTATGATTATTATTATTATTATGAGCCTGTAATATCCCACTGCTGGGCAAAGGCCTCTCTCCCCATCTTCCACTCCATTCGATCCTGAGCGGTCTCCTTCCACTCTTCATCCCATAGACCCAACTCATCACTCCATCTCTTCCTGGGTCGGCCACGCTTTCTCTTTGCATTTACTGGGAGCCAGTCTGTGGTTCTCTTAGCCCAACGATTTGGCAGCATTCGAGCAACGTGACCGGCCCAGTCCCACTTTAATTGGGCAGCCATCTATAATCTTTGTCCGGGAGCGCAGCTCGGAATTCCGGATCCGGTCTAAAAGCCGAACACCGAGAATGCTGCGCTCCATGTTTCTCTGACAAACCCCGAGTCTGAACCTTTGCGCGTCAGTCAAAGACCAAGTCTGGGCTCCGTAGGTAAGGTATCATACTATATCTCTATTTATTTACCGTTATTTTATTGAGCACCCTGGTGACTCCACACTTGGAATGGTCCTGCAGGTCTAGTTCGTAGGTCGCCATGTTGCCCGTCATAGAGGGCTTGCACGGCTGGTAGTCTGGAGATAAACGAAGACATTGTTTACATGTTTGTAGGGATAAGTTCACCTTATGTACAGAGGGGGAAGTGGCTGTGCATTGTAAAGTCAAAGTTAAGTTAATTAAATCAAGGAGCTTAATGCTACTAAATACTCTGGTTTCCTCAGCTATGCTTCGGTTATGCCAGCGTAAGGCCCAGCGTACTTTAGACAACTTCAAGATTCATGATTCATAATTTCTTAATTGAACACAATTAATTGCAAGGACAAAAAGTAAATAAAACTAGTGTACAAAGCCGAGCTTATCTCTAAAAAGAGATCTCTTCCAGCAAACCAAGTTCCAATGAGAGAGTTTGATATAGGTATCAGCAAGGGTAGACCTTTGTGTACAACAATATACCTACGAGTACCTACAACCTAGCTAGAATATACTTACATCCAAATACATCCTAAAATTAACAACCAAAATATCAAAGATATAATAATAATAACTAATAAATATAAAGAAATATTTACATACACTAATAAATACATACAAACTACCTGAGATTCTAAAGAGTAAGGTAATGTTTCTTTATCTGGGGGGCAATTCTGACACTAGCGAGATCATGTCCATGGTTGAAATATAGATTTTGAGATACCGAAATCTCTATCAAAAACAAGAAAAAGCTATTCTTACGACTAGCCTTTCGACCAACCGAGATATCTCAACCCGTTTTCGAATTAGGCGGTATGAAAACCGATATCTCGACGGGGGAGATGATCTCGATAGCGAGAGAATCGGGGGCCTGGCTTTTTAATATGTTTAGAGTAGGAAGGAAGGACAAGATGTATGTTATCGGAATACCTACGCTCTTTTCTGACGCTGGGATGCTTGCGATAAGCTTAACTGATAGGCTTGTGTCTTGAGAGAATTGCACCTCTGCTGATCGTGAAAATCGCATTCGTCTAGATCCGTCTTAAAAAAGTGATACTGCGGAACCTGCGATGCGCGAATTCGGCTTGTTCTTAGCCGGTTTAGTCAGATATATCTAATCATAATTTTGGGATACACCTAACTTTATTTCTAATCATTAAACGCATCTGATATTACTTAAAGACGATAAAGTAGACATAGACATAGACATAGACATCGTTTATTGATAATATTCATTACAAGTCACAAGGGGGTCAGAATACATATAAAATCATGATAGGTTTTATACTTAAGTTATGTACTCTGTAATATGTCACTAAGTCTCCATTCATCGTTTATTTAATCTATATATATAAAAATTAATTGCTGTTCGTTAGTCTCACTAAAACTCGAGAACGGCTGAACGGATTTATCTTATCTTAGTCTTTAAATGTTCGTGGAGGTCTAGGGAAGGTTTAAAAGGCGAGAAAAAATCGAATAGTTTCCGGGAAAACCCTAAAAACAGCCCTTTTCTATTTCCCATACAAACGTTTTCTAGAGTCAATTTGAACTTTATTGCTATCCAATAAAGTTCATATTAAATTGAGGCAGTACGAAGTCTGCCGGGTCAGCTAGTAAATTATAAATGTCATAATATTATTAATTATAAGTGAAAGGGATGTAGTAATAAGCCTCCATACAAAAGTACAGTGGCAGCACTAATAAGGCCCAACGTTCAAGGCGACCACTTAGACCCGACTTCCGAGACTCCTCTCGCCTTAGTTGGTACACAATTTACACATAACTTGCGTGCCGGACAGGGATGTACTCAGTATCTGTTATGAGAGGTTAGAAGAGAAGGGGGCGAAGGAGAGAGGGTCATAGATGACGTATATCCGTAACACATTCTTAACCCCTCGTGCGGTAGCCTCGCCACAGTAATTACTAACAGTTGTGAGGTGTAATAAATTTTACCCTCCAATTTCACAACGCGTCCTAAGAAACCTATTTGTGGGAGTTACCACATAGGAGAAGAAGGGAGAAGTTTCTTCTCCCTTCTTCTCCTATGTGGTTTAAGGTCCATTGTAGAGGGAAAGGGCAAAAAGAAGAGGCAAACAATTAGCTTAATCTACAGTTACAAATAGTTTATGATTAATTTGATTCTGAAACCTCTGCCTTGATTAGTCTGTCACCAACATCTGAAAAGGTTTTCAGAACATTTTTTGTTGAGATAGGGTCATTATTACATTTGCCCCTCGGCATTTTCGTAATTTCTTTATTGAACTCACATGATTAGTTTAAGATAGCTTATGGTAGAAAATAGGTAGAAGGCGAGCTTATCTCTAATAAGAGATTTCTTCCAGCAAACCATGTTGGGTAGCAGACGGAGATGACAGGGACTGGGGGCACACAATAAGACTCTATTATAGTATAATACATACACACATATACATTTTGAGTAATTTGTTCAGATTGTGCAACAAACAGTAAATGGTTTTTTGGCACTCTCTGTAGTAGTAAAGTTTTTATTAGTTGTTATATAAATAAATAATAATTGGGTAAAAATAAGTTGAAATTAATCATTATTTTTTATCTTTTTTGGTTTTTCTATCAAGAAAAGTTCAGAAAATAATAACAATGAATTCATGACCCAGATTTCACCCACTTCCATTTGTGGTCACCAAACCCCCCTGAGTACGCCCCTGAAATAAACTATTAGTACGTTACTGATAGTATAGATGGCGTTGGATAAGACACAGCAGATTGACGTATCAATGGGCCACGCACGACAGTAGGTAGGTAACCTTTATGCGCTTAGAAGGATGGAGATGTCACCTTATCTTAAATTAATGAGGAAAGATGGAAATAACAAAGTTTGACATTTTTGAGATAATAAATGCGTAATTTGTATAAATACGTATAAACATCAGAGTGTGTACTTAATGAAATTGAAAATGAAACGGTTTCTGGTTTTCATTGGCCGGCTTCGGAAACGCGAACTTACACGGACTCTTTTGGCAGCAGCAAAACCTCTTTCCTGAGCTCAGATGATGTAAATTTATTTGAGACCAGTATTAAACGTAACCTATTATGTTCATGAATTAAACAATTCTATTCTATTCTATGAAGAATCATATTGAAAATTGCAAAACTACGTAAAACAAGGCAAGGAAAATGATCCCATAATTTTTGAACAACTTTCCGCACACGAAAAAAATCTTTTTTGATCTCCAATAGTAAGTATGTTTTTATAGAGGTTTGTTAGAGTGACTTTTGTCCAGCAGTGGGATGATATACATAACATAGGTTTGATCGGTTCAATGTACTGAGATGCGACGAAAAGAAAAACTATAAAAAATATCGATATGGTTTTTTAATGGTAAATTGTGAACAACGTCATATCATCCATTTTGCTTGTTTTGCTTGAATCTTTTAAATACCTACCTACCTATTTTCCTAAGGCTTGTGGCCTGTCAAGTCAAAATAGATACTTTTTATGAACTGTCAAAACGGAACTTTTGTTCCTGAGTTCTATGAAATAACAATAGAATGACGTCATCGAAGAGTGCCATCAAATGCTGTCTTATTTTGCACAAAATTGACTTAATAAAATATATCTGCTGGAAATATACAATTCTGAGAATGTCAAGCCATTTTGTACATAATGCTTCAACCTAAGACTTGTTCCTAGGTTTATTGGATTACCTTGGCCACAAGCCTATTGTAAAAACCAGTACCTAATACCATTTTGTGCACCTACCCCTAAGTGAAACGTTTTACTAAATAAATAATTTCTATATCTACTTGACCTTTAAGAAAATATGTTCGGCTGTATTCAACATACTTATTACATTACATACAATAGCTATAGACTCTGCAAAGCCCCACTTTCCCACAACCATTGTTCAAAGCTTCTCAAAAGATACCACGTGTTGAGAAACACTGGTTTGCGATAGATGGACCGAAAACCGGCTACCCAGAAAAATAAAAAGTAAGCTGAGTGGTAGAGGATTTGAAATACAAAGACAATATGTTGTACTCGTATGTTTGAAGTATATTTATTTAGTCATTTATTGTGCACTGACTTCCCTCTCTGTATCTGTTTTTTCTTGTCATGCCTAGGTTTGCTGGAAGAAGTCTCTTTTTAGAGATAAGCTCGCCTTTGTACATACCTTTTTGTAAATGTTACGTGTTTTTATGTTTTGTACAATAAAGTATAAATGAAATGAAATGAAATGACAAATCAGGATATCCCAGCAGGTTCCCTGTCCAATTAATCACATGTGATACACGTGACAGTTTTAGTACAAACACTGTGACAAGTTCATGAATCAAATATGATCAAAATTAGTAGCCACTTTGCAGGCTTTTTTAGTTGGACGTGATAAGATTAATGCAATTTTTTGTATGGGGACGTACCAAGTACATTGTATTCTAACGAAAAAGTAAAAAATATATCGATGAATTTTTAATTAAAAAAAATCACATAATTTAAAAAAAGCGCCGGACAATTTGGCATGGAAACATGTGTGTCATGAAACACATTTTGGCATGAAAAAAAAATATAAAAAAAATCATCTACATATTTTTTGGGGACAGGGAACCTGCCAGTGTGGGGTCAGAAGAGCAAAGTTTGTTACGTTATTAACCGACTTCCCAAAGGAGGAGGTTTACAATTCGTCCGGATATTTTTTTTTTTTTTTTTTTTAATGTATGTTCCCCGATAGCGCCTAGACGGATGGACCGATTTGGAAAATTATTTTTTTGTTTGAAAGGGTTTACCTTCCCATTGGTCCCATTGACACCAGGTCAGGATCTGATGATGGGATCCTGGTGAAATCGAGGGAACTCTTCAAATATTATAGGCAGACCTATAGTGATTTTTGTGTTTTTCATAATAACTCGTGCAAATGCACATGGTAAGCATAATATTGTGATGCGGAACTGCTCATGAAGGCCACATATGGCCACCAGATCTGCTCAATACTAGGTACAAATACAATGCGTGGCTGGCGGGCAGGCAACGCATAGCCTAAGCCGGTGGACCTAGAGCCATGAAACTTTGTACAGAGGTTCCTGAGTAGCGTGGGGTAGCACTGTGATGGGATTTGACAAAATTAATTCCCCAAGGGGGGGGGGGGGGGGGTAAGGGGTTACAGTTTGTATTAAACTCAATCTAATCAAACAGGGTTTGTGGAAGTCGGTTTTTTCTAAAGTTTACTTTTTGTTTCAATTATTATTCCGTCAGGTGGTGAACTTCGCTATGTAGTCTTTTGCTTTTGCTTATGCAGTATATGTTCGGAGGTGGTGTCGTCGTCAGTGTGGTGACGGGCTAGCTCCCTGACAATTAAAATGGTGTAATGAAAACTGATAAATACTCAATTCTTAATATTATTAAATATTACTGTGCCTTTGCCATGCCAACACAGAAAATGGGGCGTGCGTAACGAAAAACTCCCTATGAAAAAACATTTCACAGCTTGCTTTTTCTCACACTAGGATACCCTGTGTCGTGGTAGCCCCAAACAGCGAAGACACAGACAAACAATCATTTGTTTTCTTCCTTCCCAGGATTCCAACCCGAAACCGCTTGGGTGACCGAGCCACACGCCCCAACGAACACCTCAGAGGTAGTCTTCAGTCGACAGTCCATCTATCCATTCACAAGACCCGCTATTGTCTACATAGCATAATTGTTGTGAACGACAATCATTAGACAAGTGTATACCTTGTGTATACCTTGTGTATACCACACATTACTCTCACTTTCCCTGTGACATTTGACATTGATGATGAGAACGAGATTTCGCGGCATTACAGTGTTATCTGTGATCTAATTGCTTATAATGCTATCTGCGGTATGAGAGCCCGTTTTGATGGAGGTAAAACTAAGGAGGTTGAGAACCTGCTTTGGGAAAAGATTGCATCGTTATCTTCGTTTATAGAGATTGCATGACGACCTCAGTCACTGAGGTGGTGCTGTCGAGGCTGGCGCCTCCCAAGCTCGATGTCTCAGGTTCGGATCCCGGCTTGGAAATGCCCCCAGGTCTTGGATGTTTACACGTTTGTGATGTCGCTGCTGTTGTCAAGATGATCTTCAAGCTATGGAAGGATATTTTGACCTGGAATTCCAGGTGGACCGTGGAATTAACGCTAGCCAACAAGTTATCTGAAGAATGGACCGAGGCGCCACCATCTACTCCAGCTGAACAGCAGCATTACACTACACTACAGTAACTTACTGTGTTTAGGGTTCCGTCACCGAAGGGTGCCAAACGGGACCCTATTACTGAGACTTCGCTGTCTGTCCGTCCGTCCGTCCGTCCGTCCGTCTGTCTGTCACCAGGCTGTATCTCATGAACCGTGGTAGCTAGATAATTGAAATTTTCACAGATGATGTATTTCTGTTGCCGCTATAACAACAAATACTAAAAATCAAAAGAAATTTAATATTAAGGGGGGCTCCCATACAACAAACGTGATTTTTTCGCTCATTTTTGCTCGATATTGATAATGGTAGCAGGTAGACGCTTAAAATATTCACAATATATTGAGAATATTATTTACTTATAAAATAAATAATTAAATTAAAATTAATTTAAATTTAGGGGGGGCTCCCATACAATTTTTTTTTTTGCGGTTTTTTATAGATAATGGTACGGAACCCTTCGTGCGCGAGTCCGACTCACACTTGGCCGGTTATTTAGGTTTCCGCTTTGGCCGTTCTACAGATAAGATGGTGGCACGCAGTACTTATGTTATGTTTTCGCGCAGCCGTCTTCTGTACGTTAGTAGTAGGAATCAAGTCGAGGTGTTTCGCAAATGTGAATCAATTCAAACTAAAAACAAGAAGCTACGTGGGTTTTATTGATGTTAGATAACTTTGGGATGTAGAGCTATAAATATCTAGAGAAGCTCGAGGCCTAGTGTCGTAGACTGTAGACTGTAAATACAAGATGATTTCTGATAAGATAATTGAAACAAAAAGTAAACTTTAGAAAAAAAAACAACTTCCACAAACCCTATTTGATTAGATTGAGTTTAATACATACTGTAACCCCTTATCCCCCCCCTTTGGGGACTTAATTTTGTCAAATCCCATCTCAGTGCTACCCCACGCTACTAAGGAACCTCTGTACAAAGTTTCATGGCTCTAGTTCCACCGGTTTAGGCTATGCGTTGCCTGCCCGTCAGCCACGCATTGTATTTGTACCTACATAGTATGGAGCAGTTCTGGTGGCCATGTGTGGTCTTCATCATCAGTTCTGCATCACAATATTATGCTTACCATGTGCATTTGCACGAGTCATTATGAAAAACACAAAAATCACTATAGGTCTGCCTATAATATTTGAAGAGTTCCCTCGATTTCTCCAGGATCCCATCATCAGATCCTGACATGGTGTTAATGGGACCAATGGGAAGGTAAACCCTTTCAAACAAAAATTATTTTTCCAAATCGGTCCATCCATCTAGGCGCTATCGGGGCTCATATCTACATAAAAAAACACATCCGGACGAATTGTAAACCTCCTCCTTAGGGAAGTCGGTTAAAAATGATACTACATACTTATAGACAAAGCTCGCAAGTATATGACTACATAATATCACCCTGTAGACACTAAATTGGGTTTAGCTAAGATCCAGTAAAGATAAGTATCAGCCATTTTAGGCGAACTTATCCGTATTAGGAAGATATAAATGATCCTTTAAGTGCAGAACTGTGTAGGGATTGCGATTAAAACAAAATGGTGAATAAGATGCATGTCGAGCCAAGGTTCTTAGCACCTCAGTTATAAAACTTTCACACATGCACCCTCACACACGCACACGCATATGATACGGACGAACGGACCGCAGACAGACACAGGAAGTTCCTTCGCCATGCACCCTGCGATGAAAAAGAGAATCAAGAACAAGTATTTATGTATTAAATTCTTCTCCCAGAGTAGTTTCGATATGAAGAAAAGATGAAAAAAAGAAAGGAGGAAAAAAACTTACTCACATAGAGACAGTAATAAAGTTTTTGATATTCTCATTTTTGATATTCAGCGGAAGATATTCTCCAGTTTTTAATCTCGCTGTATGTTAGTAAACTTGCCAGCACACACTTTCAGAATCCATTACCAGAGCGTCCCTTTTTATGTGTTCTGCTCTGAGGCATAAATTGACAACAACTTATTGGCACAACTTTCTTTTAAAATAAATTGATTCGTCAAATGTCTTGGTAAAGCGAGATTCACGCAATCAGTTGGATCGACTTAGATCAACCTTTTTGATGATCAATCAATCAATGATCAACAATTTCTTTGAAGTCTATAAAGTTACGGAGAGTTTTTTTAAACCCAAAGGGTACCAGACAAATAGTAAGAAATCATTTAGTATGGGGATTTTTTGTAAGTTTCAAAGACGGGGCGGAACTCGTCGTCATTGATGTGTAAAGGAAAAAATGGTTGTTTTATTCTCTGTAAAGGAACGGTAGGAAAGGAAAATAAGGGACAGGTCAAGGGCCATTTATTGCGCATAACTCTGTTTCCTACGAAAAATCGTCTGCGCGACAAAAATGCCATCGAAATCAGTCACAATATCCAGTGTGGGATATAACGAATAGGTTTTAAATAAAAAAATCGTTTGAATTCAGATGAAATAATCCAATTACATTAAACATTAGAGTCACTGAAAGTTCGATTCGAATACTTTTTAGAATCGTATTATTCATTTTCATTTCATTTTATTTAATATTTTATTGCACAAATACATAAAAACACGTTACATTATTCATGACACTTATGGCGATTTCACCAACAATCTTTAGGGGACACTTTATTTCCTTTCAGGGGCCTCCTACCGGTTGTTTCACTTTGACCTAAGTTTAAGGGTTATCTAGGCTACTAGGGGACCGACCGACCTCCGTAACATTCGCTAGACAGCTAAGAAAATGAGCTAAGTGACCCCTAACTGTGAGTGAAATCGCGCATTAGATAGATAGATAGATAGATAATTAATTTATTCATTGGACATGGTACACACACATAATTAATAACAACAAAAAACAGTAGGTACCTACAGCTGTGTGGTTATGTGACTGTACCACGGCAGTGAAATGGCCCTGACTCAGCAATGTCACAGACAAATCTGTGACGCTGGTATTCTGCCAGGGCCAAAGCGGACGCACAACAGTGGCTCAAGTACTTACACAATTTAATTTATATAAGTAACTAGCTGACCCGGCAGACTTCGTACTGCCTCAATTTAATATGAACTTTATTGAATAGCAATAAACTTCAAATTGACTCTAGAAAACGTTTGTATGGGAAATAGAAAAGGGCTGTTTTTAGGGTTTTTCCGGAAATTATTCGATTTTTTCTCGCCTTTTAAACCTTCCCTAGACCTCCACGAACATTTCAAGACTAAGATAACATAAATCCGTTCAGCCGTTCTCGAGTTTTAGTGAGACTAACGAACAGCAATTCATTTTTATATATATAGATTATATAAGAAAAACAAAATTAAATAACGAAATTAGTTATGTTATTAATGGAATAGAAAATTGAAATAATTGGTATTTTTTTTTTTTATTGGAATTGAATTGGCAATAAAAAAAAGTATTTTACACCTACAGTTTTGGCTATTTGACAACCTCTGCTAGTATTGCTATAAATAAGCTGTAATGTGACGTGTTGTTAATGCTGCGATAAAACTCAGTTATAGCACCTCCAGCTGGTTAGTGGAGGGGCGCAAGGTGTGCATTTTATGTCTGTACTTGGTTTTACAGCTATAGCACTATCTGGTCAAAAACTGGTAGAATTAAAGTAATAGTGAATAAATAATTAAATTGTGAAGATCTGTTAATGGAGACAAACTTACGCGGAATATTCATAATGGTTCTTGTGTCAGAAAAAGGTATTCAAATAATCTTAACACTGAGTATTTGAAATTATAGAAAATTAGAAATAAATCAGCGGATTTAAAAACAACCGGCCAAGTGCGAGTCGGACTCGCGCACGAAGTGTTCCGTACCATTATCTATAAAAAACGCAAAAAATAAAAATTGTATGGGAGCCCCCCCTAAATATTATTTTTTTTTTTTTTTTAAGTAAATAATATACTCAATATATTGTGAACATTTTAAGCGTCTACCTGCTAACATTATCAATATCGAGCAAAAATGAGCAAAAAAATCACGTTTGTTGTATGGGAGCCTCCCTTGATATTAAATTTCTTTTGATTTTTAGTATTTGTTGTTATAGCGGCAACAAAAATACATCATCTGTGAAAATTTCAACTGTCTAGCTACCACGGTTCATGAGATACAGCCTGGTGACAGACAGATGGACGGACGGACGGACAGACAGCGAAGTTAAATCTGAAAAAAACCGCGCCAAAAACGCTGTATTTCTAATGGCACCGTCACCCCGCGTGACGTCACATGCTCATGTGCCATCATTATGATTCAGTCAAGCAAGATGTCAGAGACGAGCGTGTGACGTCACCAGTGAGATAAACGTCAGCCAGAGCGTCAAAGATAGTTCGATTCGATAGTTTATACATTTTAATTCCTGGAGTCCGCAAAAAAAAAACATATTTTACTCGAAAATGAATGAAATATAGATTTCTACGCGCCTGCGATTCTGAAGGCGACACGAACTATACTAATTCAACTAATTAAAATGGTGTGTTTGAAAATGGAATCTGTGGCCACCGCGCAAGAGCTGTCGGATTTGACGGTTGTCAGTTTAGAGCCTTTAGTTCCTCTAGTTTAGGGTTTTGACTCCTCAAGAATAGGCCACACAAAATACAAAATACAAAATCTTTAATCAGCTGATTGGGTTTAACTATACAAGTTGCTTGTGGACCCCACACTAGGTTTAACCTGTCACGCGGAGTCCTGGCCAAATTACAAGTTTACATAAACTAATTAGTTGCTAACTACCTACGTTACTTTATTCGTATTTAATAGTAAAGACGAAAACTATCTGATAGGATTGCCACATTTTGTCGAATATTTTTAAAGTTGTCCAATACCATATAATAGAAATGGGAGCCGCCTAGCCTTAGCAATAGCTTACCTTTCAGCTGCTCCAGGTACGACAGCCTCCTGTCTCCATCCATGGGCACGGTGACCCTCATCATGTCCGGCAAGCATTCCACACGAGACTCTGAACCTGGGGGCAAAAAAAACACATATTGTTAAGGCGCCTTTATGTTTATGTTTTACATACAGGCACACACATCCTGGCCCCACACTAGGATACCTAGGAACCAGAAACAGCGATGTCACAAATATGTAAACATCCAAGACCTGGGGTTTTTCATTCTCCCGGATTCGAACCTGGGACCTGCACTTGGGAAGCTTCAACCGCAACGCCACGGAGGTCGAAGGTTAGAAATAGAATTAATGTTTATTTAGGACGGGGCGACGAAAAAATGTAAGTATGTCGGACTCTCGCACTATTTATTCAGCGCAAATCACATTATTGGTGGGACGAGCCTTAAAAAGATTAAACGGTCAAGTGCGAGCAGTAAATTCGTAACAACTTTTCCCATACGAAGGTGGCAGAGGCACAAGTTGCCAAAAACGGCATTTTGCACCCTTGTTTTCCTGCTCGCAATACAATTTTCTCACTCAATCGTTTGCTGGAAGCAGAGACTATATATATGCAATTGACTGCGCCTGCGGGGGAATGCGGCTCGCCAAACGTTTGTTGTATTCAACAAACGTTCGCCTACGCAACCTATGTACGATGACGGGCCGCCAGACAGTTTCGCTGACCAATCACAGCTCTCTTACCTCGTCCCCCGCCGCCCGTAAATTGGTGAGTTGTGTTTCAAAGGAAAATGTATCTATGCGCTCTCCACTGGATAAGTGCTCCCTGGCTGGATGAGATCCCTTGCTAGAATAACCCTCACCTTCAGACACTATTATGAAGTAATCAATCGATGTATGCTATTATTCGACCAGTTATTCAATACTCAAGTTGGCGTGACAGGAGCCCAGCCCATCGCCGTAATTCCGGGTCTCTCGGATATTATCTCGAATTAACTCACAATCGCCCGCGAGCGTGAGTCAGTCCACAGTTCGTTGGCAGTTATGGGCTGATGATTTCCGTCGCGTGTAGGTGTACTGTATACCTGATCCAGTGTAAAAAGGGAGCTATGGGCTAATATGTGGAAAGACGATGACGCGCCCGCTCCGTCGCCGCTCCGCGCCCGCTCCGACGCCGGTAAGCCTCGCTCTCACCTCCTTGCACCGATTTGTGTCACACGCCCAGTCGCGTAAGGACAAAAGAGTCCTTGGAACAATATTGACATTAAAATTATTAAAAAAAAATGACATTAAAATTATTTTGACAGTGGGTACCAAGACGTCAATGAATGTCTAATTTTTGACGTTGGTACCCACTGTCAAACTAATTTTAATGTCAATATTTTTTTTCCTTTTCGGCCAGGAGAATGACAATGGCTTGACTTAGTGGGTTAATGCTCGATAATTACCCAAGCGTTAGGGGTTAAAACTTCATGGGCGTGAACTGTCAAACCGGGCCTTTTATTTTGTGAAGAGTGTAGTTCAGTTTAGACTATGTCTTACCTAATCTAATGTAACCTAAACTAAGCCACATATTAATAAAGACTACGCTAACCTAACCTAATCTTGCTTGCCTAAGCCTAAACTAACCAAACTTTTACATATAGATAACTATAGTCTAAACTGAACTACACTCTTCACAAAATAAATGGCCCGTTTTGACAGTTCACGCCTATGAAGTTTTAACACCAAACGCGTGGGTAATAGAAGCGGTTTTTCAGGTGCAACTTGTACGCTTTGTTTGTTCGCAACAGTTGGCTTTTATTACCTACGGATTAGGGGTTAAAACTTCATGGGCGTGAACTGTCAAAACGGGCCATTTATTCTGTGAAGACTTTAATAAATAATATTCTATTACGCCTTGCCCTGCCTAATGGTAAGTGCCTATATCCCCAGCCCCTACGTCATAGAGCCCAATCCCATCGCACGCATTGATGCGTATTGCAGAAAAACAATAACATTCAATAACATAGTCGGTACAGTTTGTAATTACAAATAACTGAACATCTAATAGTATAGTCAGTACAAGTTAACATACACAACTCTGTAAGTTAAACAGTGGGATTGATATTATATTAATCAACCTCCCGCGAGTCCGTGAACAATGTCCGTGACTTTGACAGTCGGTAACAAGACATCAATTAATGTCTATTGCAAGGAAATGAAAACTGAATTTCCCCTAATTTTAATGTCAAATGTTTTTCTTTTTCGGAAGGAGAAGACCTGGGGCCCGATGCTGCTCTGAGAAACGCACTTATATTGGATCGCTACCGCTTCTAAAACACCCAAAATGGCGTCCTTTGGTATGCTCCTAAAGAATCGCAAATAGATCGTATACGCTTTGCTTGCAATCTATTTACGACCTATTTGCGATTCTTTAGGAGCATACCAAATGACGCCATTTTGGGTGTTTTAGAAGCGGTAGCGATCCAATATACCTAAGTGCGTTTCTCAGAGCAGCATCGGGCCCCAGGAGAAGAACGGAAAGGGTCTCGAACTATGAATCTTCCACGCATTGATTTTCACGTTACGAGAAAGAGATCTTTCTGGCATGTAGCTCGTCGGTCCCAATGATTATTTGAACAAGTTATACTACTTATTCAGACTAAGCTCAATCACTATAAACCAGCCAAGTGCGAGTCGGACTCGCGCACGAAGGGTTCCGTACCATTATCTACAAAAAAAAGCATTTTGTATGGGAGCCCCCCCTAAATATTAATTTTATTTTATTTTATTATTTATTTTTTAAGTTAATAATATACTTAATATATTGTGAACATTTTAAGCGTCTACCTGCTACCATTATCAATAGCAGCAAAAATTAGCAAAAAAACACGTTTATTGTATGGGAGCCCCCTTAATATTACATTTCTTTTGATTTTTAGTATTTGTTGTGATAGCGGCAACAGAAATACATCATCTGTGAAAATTTCAACTGTCTAGCTACCACGGTTCATGAGATACAGCCTAGTGACAGACAGACTGACGGACAGACAGCGAAGTCTCAGTAATAGGGTCCCGTTTGGCACCCTTCGGGTACGGAACCCTAAAAAAGGTATATTTCTATCTATCTGAAGTAGGTCGAAATTATTTATGAAATTAATAAATGCATCGTCAGTCTCGCTCGATCTTGTTTTGACCCACTACTGAATGTCTTAACGAAATAATTTTAGCATTAAAAAACCCATGCATAAAACCAGTCTTCCAGTTTCATCGCCAGGTCTCATCATCAGGTGAAATTAAAAGATCTCATCACAACGAATCTAATGAGCCTAAACTCGACGGGTTTACTAGTAAGCATCCCAGGGTTCCCGCTCCCACCTTTAAACTCCATCATCAGACCAGCTCGATGGTACCATAACAACCAGCTCCAGGAAATCTTGTTTCGAATAAAAAAAACAACATTGAAATCGGTTCATCCGTTTACGCTCCACGTGCTGAGAGACAGACAGACAGACACACAGAGTGACTCACACGTTAAACTTAATACACCCCTTTTCTCCTTAGTCGGGCGGGGGCTAAAAATATGTGATCAACCATTTTCTTGGTGGCTGCATGGTATGTATTGTATTCTGCCACTCAATCCGGTGCCGGTGGTGAGAGCATTGCCCAAAATTTGTTCATTTAAAATCACCCTGTATATATAAGCTCTACCGCGCGTTACGATCAGATAATCGTATAATGTGGTGCTCTACCGTGTCGAAGAGCTTTGAGCTTTTGAAAACTTTTTCTGAGCTTTCTTCTCTCTTTGTAACGCGGAAGTCAGTGCTTGAATATATAATATACAGGGTGTGACAGAAGGGTGTAGTCATATTTTAGGGGGTTGTTAGGGAGATCATTCTGAGAAACTTTTTCTATGAAACCGATTTGATTAGAGCAACCTTATTTTTCATTCCTCCATACGTTTAGGTCCGGGCGGTCA
>OY735279.1:5269240-5492141 GCA_963457715.1 Argyresthia albistria | reverse complement strand
AATGTCAATAATTGAAACAAAAAGTAAACTTTAGAAAAAACCGACTTCCACAAACCCTATTTGATTAGATTGAGTTTAATACAAACTGTAACTCCTTACCCCCCCCCCCCCCCTTGGGGAATTAATTTTGTCAAATCCCATCTCAGTGCTACCCCACGCTACTAAGAAACCTCTGTACAAAGTTTCATGGCTCTAGGTCCACCGGCTTAGGCTATGCGTTGCCTGCCCGCCAGCCACGCATTGTATTTGTACCTAGTATTGAGCAGATCTGGTGGCCATATGTGGTCTTCATGAGCAGTTCCGCATCACAATATTATGCTTACCATGTGCATTTGCACGAGTTATTATGAAAAACACAAAAATCACTATAGGTCTGCCTATAATATTTGAAGAGTTCCCTCGATTTCTCCAGGATCCCATCATCAGATCCTGACCTGGTGTCAATGGGACCAATGGGAAGGTAAACCCTTTCAAACAAAAAAAAATTGGTTGCCTGTAAAGTCGGTATACGGGCGAAAGTTTTACGTGACAACGACTTTGAGTGGTAAAATAATTTTAATGTGAATATTCATTCGTATAGTAGGAAGAAGGATGAAATAATAGTAACAATTTAAAACATTTATTTATACAAAGAATTATATTTAAAACATTAATTTATACAAAGAATCTCGCACGGGACGCGTGCCTTTCACTTTTTATGTCTGTCTCTCTCGCTCTTAGGCGGGCTAACCATGCCCGAGTGGAAGGGACGCGTGCCTCTCACTCGCTCTCATTGTGAGCGCATAACGTGAGCGGAGCGTAACGCAGTTTCTTGAAGTGTCACCCGGCAAACCAATTTATAAGACGTTGTCACGTCAAAAATAATTTTCCAAATCGGTCCATCCGTCTAGGCGATATCGGGGAACATACATAAAAAATAAAAAAAAAATAAAAACAAATATCCGGACGAGTTGTAAACCTCCTCCTTTGGGAAGTCGGTTAAAAAGCGGTCTAGTTTCACCTGTCACCGTAAGCCAATATCTCCAATAGACATTGCCAATGTGCTACTTTGGCATAGACGTATATTTAGTAAACTTTATAGCAGTGAATTAGAAATACAGGGTATAGGGACTATCGCCCGAAAGTATGAGATTGAGTTTGGCTGAAAGAGGAAACAATTGTGCCTCTGCCACCCCGTATACGAAAAGGTGTGACGCTTTGTTATGTTATGTCATTCAGCCCCTCACTCCTTGGTTTTATCACAGGGTGCTCATCCCATACAAGTTTGAATGTAACCCTTCGTAAAAAAGAGATGGGGCGTGAGGAGTAAGATTTGTACTTTAAACGCCATGGTTTTAGTTAACATACTTCTAGGTGGCGCTAATCTTAGAATAAATCCTATATATCTTAGCGCCATCTCGTGGTAT
Source organism: Argyresthia albistria (assembly GCA_963457715.1). Classification (NCBI taxonomy): domain Eukaryota; kingdom Metazoa; phylum Arthropoda; class Insecta; order Lepidoptera; family Argyresthiidae; genus Argyresthia; species Argyresthia albistria. The sequence goes on along the minus strand of OY735279.1, from coordinate 5,490,735 downwards.
TTGCAATGTTTCGATGGTGCTGCACCAAGCGATAATGGCCTCGAACTTAAGAAGCTTCCGTAGCATCTCAGTTTACGCCGGTGTCATATTTTGTTTTAGGTGGTCTATCTGTATTAGTATAATAAGTATCTGTGGTTTTACCAAAATCATCCAATGACTTCCAACGCATGTGTGTATGTGTTATCGTTTTGACCTTGAACCTGAAATCCAATGCCTAGGTCGAAACCCGACACACAAGGACGGGCAGAAAAAAAACACAGACAGCAAAGCCGCCATCATGTCTACTCGGCAAAAACTAGTTGACGTCATCACATTTCTGATTTTGCAGATCGCAGAATGTTAAATTATGATTACAGGTATTAAACAATTTCAATTACAATTTATTTTTATTTAATGAAGGCACATACAATTAAACAGTAGTAGATTAGTGTCCCATACTAGAGTTACTCCGTATCATGGGACACAGCAAAGTTTGTTACATCGTGCCTAAAGTAGGTAATGAAGTTTATTTAAAGTTATCTATTCTAACATGCATTTAATTTATATTTATAGTACCTTAAGTTCTACCTAATTGTCAACAGCAATTTTTCTATACTACTCGTATCATAGTCTTGTAGTATGAGCTAGTTTTTAGGGTTCCGTACCCGAAGGGTGCCAAACGGGACCCTATTACTGAGACTTCGCTGTCTGTCCGTCCGTCCGTCCGTCCGTCCGTCCGTCCGTCCGTCCGTCCGTCTGTCTGTCACCAGGCTGTATCTCATAAACCGTGGTAGCTAGACAGTTGAAATTTTCACAGATGATGTATTTCTGTTGCCGCTATAACAACAAATACTAAAAATCAAAAGAAATTTATATTAAGGGGGGCTCCCATACAACAAACGTGATTTTTTTGCTCATTTTTGCTCGATATTGATAATGGTAGCAGGTAGACGCTTAAAATGTTCACAATATATTGAGTTGATTATTTACTTAAAAAATAAGTAATTAAATTAAAATTAAATTAATATTTAGGGGGGGCTCCCATACAACATGTTTTTTTTTCGGTTTTTTATAGATAATGGTACGGAACCCTTCGTGCGCGAGTCCGACTCGCACTTGGCCGGTTATTTAAGATTTTTTCTGTATTTTACCCTTTCTATTCAAAAAATCCAAAAAGTCTGACTGTCTACTTATTTTATTATAAACTAGCGACCCGCCCCGGCTTCGCTCGGGTGCAATGCTGATACTATATACTACAGAACGTCTTTACTTATATACAATACAACGTTTGGATAAGGATTGATGCTGTATTGCTTAAAATCGCTTCGTAAATAAGCGTAATAACCGGCCAAGTGCGAGTCGGACTCGCGCACGAAGGGTTCCGTATCATTATCTATAAAAAACCGCAAAAAAAATAATGGATGGGAGCCCACCCTAAATATTAATTTAATTTTAATTTAATTATTTATTTTGAAAGTAAATAATATACTCAATATATTGTGAACATTTTAAGCGTCCACCTGCTACCATTATCAATATCGAGCAAAAATGAGCAAAAAAATCACGTTTGTTGTATGGGAGCCCCCCTTAATATTAAATTTCTTTTGATTTTTAGTATTTGTTGTTATAGCGGCAACAGAAATACATCATCTGTGAAAATTTCAACTGTCTAGCTACCACGGTTCATGAGATACAGCCTGGTGACAGACGGACGGACGGACGGACAGACGGACAGCGAAGTCTCAGTAATAGGGTCCCGTTTGGCACCCTTCGGGTACGGAACCCTAAAAAGTAAAGGATGAAAATGGTTATTGTGGGTTTTCTCTAAGAGATAGACATATACCATCGCGGACTTTTTTGTAGACCTTTATAAGGTCTACAATACTGTAGTACATTATTTTGAGCTATCTTGAAGGGTTCAGCCAGCGTTTGCAATGTTATTGCAAAAAAATTAGTTTATTTACGACATCACATTAGAAACCTCTAAAATTTACAGTGTTGCTCCACTATATTATGCATGAATTATACATAAAAACCTTCCTTTTGAATCACTCTATCTATTAAAATAAACTGCATCAAAATCGAATGCGTAGTTTTAAAGATCTAAGCATATATAGGGACAGACAGAAAGCGGGAACCGACTTTGCTTTATACTATGTTTTATTATAAATAAATGGTTGCAAGCCAAAAGAACCTATTTGCAAACATTGTCTTTGTAATGGGAACAGTAAGTCTAAGAACCGAACTAAGGCTCATTCATTCATTTATTCATTCATTTCATTCATTTATTTGCATAAATATGGTTACAATGGTTGGTAGGTTTATTAGTAGTCCAGCACATTTAGCCACATATTGGCACGCAAAGAGTATATTTACAATATTTATTCATGCATGGCAATTACGAACTAACAAAACAACAAAATAAACAGCAGGGTCAATTTAACAAAAACTAAAATAAATACGAGAACCACAGACTGGCTCCCAGTAAATGCAAAGAGAAAGCGTGGCCGACCCAGGAAGAGATGGAGTGATGAGTTGGGTCTATGGGATAAAGAGTGGAGGGAGACCGCTCAGGATCGAATGGAGTGGAAGAGGGGGAGAGAGGCCTTTGCCCAGCAGTGGGATATTACAGGCTCATAAAAAAAAAAAACCTGAGTCAATATCTGTTGTGTTTTGCAATAAATAAAATAAATATAAAATAAAAATAAATTAACACAAGGCTTTGCTTGGTATTCTTTTCATTCAATTTGCTTATTACGGTTTCGAGTCATCTCATCACGGAACTATTATTTATTGAGGGCAGTCTCAAGCGACCAACTCAACTGTGATACTACACTCCAAACTGCGTTGTATGGTGTGAGGTGTCTCAGTTAAGTGGTGGTTAAATGTGAGTTGACTCAAGCAAGAATGAGGGGTCAATTAATACTGGGTAACCTGGTGGTTGTGTATTTGTTTGTAGTCTAATTATTGGTTTTGTAAGTACAATGACCTAGATTTTATGCTTTAAGCCCTAGATCTACAGTGAAGAAAACAATTTGAGTAACACTTACTTACTTGTAAGTACTCGACATGATCTGACCTATTCACCAAGTTAAAAACATAAAAAATTGGTTAAGTGCAGGTCGGTATCGCACACGAAGGGTACCGTACCATCGTACAACAAATCAAAAGCACTCAAAACAATAAAAAAATAAACAAAAAGAAAATTTAAAAAGTTAATGCCTTCACGAGATTTGAACCGACGACCTCCGGATTGAGAGTCTACATCATACCGAGTGTAGTATATGTGTCTATGACATGGTTGCTATGACAATAAATAAACAGTTTCAGTCAAGATCTCCATTTTGAAATGCGTAAGTGTATCTAAACACGTCTCTTGTATCGGGGCCCCCTTTAATTTGCAATATCTCTCGTATTTCAGTATTTGTGGTTGGTGCGGCAACAGATATATACATTCTGTGAAAATTTCAGCTTTCTAGCTATTACGGTTCGTGCAGACGGACCCGGTGACAGACAGGACGGACGGACGGACGGACGGACGGACGGACGGACAGACGGACAGCGAAGTCTCAGTAATAGGGTCCCGTTTGGCACCCTTCGGGTACGGTACCCTAAAAATTAACAAATCATGTTTGTACACGGTTTTTTTTTTAAATAGACAAATTAATATGGCCAAATTTCCTAACTCATTATTAATCTGTGCCATGTGGTGTGTACCGTAACAGCGAATGGGTTCCGACTCAGCATGTGCTACAGGACTTGCAGCAAGTCCTGCAACGCTGATATTCTGATACCTATGTCAATAATTGAAACTTTAGAAAAAACCGACTTCCACAAACCCTATTTGATTAGATTTGAGTTTAGTACAAAATGTAACCCCTTATCCCCCCCCCCCTTGGGGAATTAATTTTGTCAAATCCCATATCAGTGCTACCCCACGCTACTAAGGAACCCCTGTACAAAGTTTCATGGCTCTAGGTCCACCGGTTTAGGCTATGCGTTGCCTGCCCGTCAGCCACGCATTGTATTTGTACATAGTATTGAGCAGATCTGGTGGCCATATGTGGTCTTCATCAGCAGTTCCGCATCACAATATTATGCTTACCATGTGCATTTGCACGAGTTATTATGAAAAACACAAAAATCACTATAGGTCTGCCTATAATATTTGAAGAGTTCCCTCGATTTCTCCAAGATCTCATCATCAGATCCTGACCTGGTGTCAATGGGACCAATGGGAAGGTAAACCCTTTCAAATAAAAAAAATTGGTTGCCTGTAAAGTCGGTATACGGGCGAAAGTTTTACGTGACAACGACTTTGAGTGGTAAAATAATTTTAATGTGAATATTCATTCGTATAGTAGGAAGAAGGATGAAATAATAGTAACAATTTAAAACATTTATTTATACAAAGAATTAGTGGAAGGGACGCGTGCCTTTCACTTTTTATGTCTGTCTCTCTCGCTCTTAGGCGGGCTAACCATGCCCGAGTGGAAGGGACGCGTGCCTCTCACTCGCTCTCATTGTGAGCGCATAACGTGAGCGGAGCGTAACGCAGTTTCTTGAAGTGTCACCCGGCAAACCAATTTATAAGACGTTGTCACGTCAAAATAATTTTCCAAATCGGTCCATCTGTTTAGGCGCTATCGGGGAACATACATAAAAAATAAAAATAAAAAACAAATATCCGGACGAATTGTAAACCTCCTCCTTTGGGAAGTCGGTTAAAAACGGCCTATTGAAGAAGTCTTATTACAGTGTAAAAGAATATTTAGATGACAAAACTGCATGGTCGTTACCATCTCAGCGCACAGAAATCCAAAGAGGGGCGATGGACTGAGTCAGTACGTCTCTCCTCGGTGTATTTCCTTAGACTTAAGTAGAAATACATAACATTGTATTTTTAAGGCTCTGATATTTTAAAAGAGGTACGGGGGAGGTTTCTTGCCCTTCTTTGCTCCATCCCTAAGCCCACAACTTCCGAACGGGCGGTAGTATACAAAAATATTAATATTATAGTGACGTTGACTAAGCAATATGTATGATTTTATGGTCAATAAAAATTTTGAACTGAACTGAACTGAACCTACTTCTTTCCCCAATGTTCTCATTTGGTTTGTTTATGTTTTGGTTGAGTTGAGTGCGAGGTCGACACCCGTTTGCACCAAAAATAAGAATCGCCTAACTAAGTTCTACCCTAACTTAAGCTGCTTTTCAAGCTTGTGAAAAAAAACATCTCTAGGTTTTCCTAGGTGCAACTTGTACGCTTGTAAACAGTTGGCTTTTATTACCTACGCATTAGGGGTTAAAACTTCATGGGCGTGAACTGTCAAAACGGGCCTTTTATTTTGTGAAGACTTTAGTGGGCCCCAAATGTGTAAAATGGAAAAGATATGCCTCTACCGCCTATCGTGGGAAAAGGAATGCAGCAGCGTGGAAACATTGTTTAAGCACGAGAGGAGAGGTGCCCGTTTAGTGTTTGAGATGGTGGTTTTAACCACATTAGTGATGTACCGAGCACACAATAGTATCGATATTAATAATCCGGTAAAAACGGTCCGTTTCGGTTCCGGTTCGATCCTTTCGTTCCGGTTTTCCGTCTCATCTTCGCCGAACATGTATTCATGTACTTTTCATACTCGAATCATTAAGTTTGTAACAAGATAGTACCTAAATATTAACGCAGATTTTATTTGTTCAAATTATTCAATTATTTTTTTAATATTTTTTTTTTTCTATTGTATAAATAAGAGTAAAGTATGAGAGATTTATCCTACTATAAGACGTCATCTTATGTGTAATTTAAAATAACTTGCAATGCCCTTGCAGGGCGCCTATTTTGGAGCTGACCTTAATTTATATTTTGTCATCTTATTTACCACATGTTTGCAATGAATAAATGAATATAATAATATAATATTAACAATAAATCGGACTTTTCAGGTTTCTAAGACCAATACTAAGGAACCCCTGTACAAAGTTTCATGGCTCTAGGTCCACCGGTTTAGGCTATGCGTTGCATTACACTTAACATTAAATTACATTAATATGGATGACTGACGTTCCTAATATGATTTTTGTACTGGTGACCTGGAGACTAATATTTGAACAATATTAAAACGTGTTACTACTAAGTAGTAATTAAATATTGGTCTAATATTGTTATAAGTCTTTGCCCATACGGAACGGTAAAGGCACACATATGTATCCACTTTCTAATATTTAGCTAGGAATGCATGCAACGCTTTCATAAATAGCACGTTTTATAAGTAATAAATAGCACGCTTTAATAAGTAGCAGTCACGCAAAATGGAGTATTGAATATATGGCGTACAAAAGTGCCTCTGCCACCTCGTAAATGTAAAGGCATTTCTATATGTTTGTCTGTTAAACATATTGACGTGACAACGTCTTATAAATTGGTTTGTCGGGTGACACTTCAAGAAACTGCGTTACGCTCCGCTCACGTTATGCGCTCACAATGAGAGCGAGTGAGAGGCACGCGTCCCTTCCACTCGGGCATGGTTAGCCCGCCTAAGAGCGAGAGAGACAGACATAAAAAGTCGTTGTCACGTAAAACTTTCGCCCGTATACCGACTTTACAGGCAACCAATTTTTTTTTAGTAATATACGCCCATTGGTGGGTTTGGCTGAACTTTGGACGGAATAAGACACTGTACTACATGGTTTTATATAGAAATTTCTCAGTTCGCAAGGCACGATTCGTCATTATTTTATTAACATTCCGTTATAACTGGGTGCTTAATAAACAAAGTACACTCTTACAATGCAATGCAAATGGCTATAGGATTACGAACAAATTATTTAGTTAATGACTAACATTACACAAAAGGTGATTAGGTAAGTAGATAATGTAGGAATAATAGATACCTAGCCCTTATAGCAACAAATATAATAATCATACGGTTTAAGTAATTATTCTGCAATTATTTGTTTTCAATGCTAGTCTTAAGGTATCATGTTGTACAAGCTATATGTAATGTTCAAAGATGCAGCTAGATTACCTGGGTTCGAATCCCGATGGTGGGTAAAAGCTTAGATCACAACTATTTACTAACTGTTAGTGATCACTGTACATTCTAGTGTAGAGCCAGACACAAACCAGTTTTGAGGTAACAAACATAAATAATGAATAAACGGTCAAGTGTCGGTCAACGTTCAGACCAAGGACACAAATCACAGTTGGAGATTGTAACCTCGTTACTGGTGTAATTAGGTTTCTAAATAAAAAAAATAAGTATGATGTCATCCATGTAAAAAAAATACATAGTTTTGCAGAAAGATAGAAATTTGCAGTTTTCAGATTTTTTTAGGCCAACGGGAAGTACTGTATAGGTTTTGGGTCCATGCGATTACTATAAAAATCCAACAATTTAACAGCATAAAAGTTCGTAGCGTTTGATTGCGTTGACCTAGAAGTATGATTTTTTCACAGTGTTATGCGAGCACAGACTTGAGAAATTGATATTAATTTCAGCTTGATACGTTCACGCGTTCTTGATATAAAGGTCTTGACACACGGACAGACGGACGGACAGCAAAGTGATCCTATAAGGGTTCCTATTTTTTTCTTTGAGGATCGGAACCCTAAAAAAAATATGATAATAATACTACCGAATTGAGAACCCCCTTTTTAACACGCTTTTTTATTAGCGTCACTGGTATGATGTATGTTTGTAACGGAATCTTCGAACGCTCTCTTTGACCCACTTTCCGTGTTCCGATTGAGCTGAAATTTTGCATATGTATGTAAGTTGGATGATAATGTCATATTGTTCTGACGTGGCGCTGATCTGATGATTGAGACGGAAGGTGGCCAAGGGAACTCTCGTTACCAAACGACGCAACAACCCTATCGAGTTTGGGCTCATTTGATTCATCTTGACAAGTACTTTGGTCCCGCATGAGGGCCAGGGTCTAATGATGGAGCTGGAAGGTGGCCAAGGGAACTCTGTTACCAAACATCGCAGCCCTATCGAGTTTGGGCTCATCTGAATCGTTTCGACAAGTACTTTGGTCTCGGATGAGGTCAAGGGTCTGATGATGGAGCCGGTAGATGGCCAAGGCATATTCGTGTAAACCGTGTATTTTTAGAAGTCCGTTAAAAAGGTATTACAACATGATCGACGTGTGTGACGGTGTGTGCATACGAATACCGGTTTTCAAGGTCTATGCAGATATTTATCATTATCATGTAACGTGGAAGAAGGAAAAGGTATTATTTTATCAAACAACGTAATATTGGCACATGGTATGATTGCATACCTCTAAGCACAAACTTAGTGCATTTGCCCACACGGAGTGACAGCGGCACAATTTTGGCAACATTGAGCCAATTATCTACTGAATTCTCCATTTTTAAATGCCCATCGTCTGAACTTAACTCCATTTTAAGATTTCTTCACTCACACTTCATATTATCCGTTCACGATCAGAATGGGATGCGACCTTTTGGATCTGAGACGCTCGCGCTGTATAATCTGTTACCTTTGGATTGGAACCTTGTCAAAGTAAATCGACGATAATTTTCTATTGACTTTGACATGGTTCCTTCCCAAACTGATAGTGAACGGACAACAGTATTATCCAGTGAAAGACACCCCGTATTTTCCATCATAGAAGGGAATATTAATCGTGGATGGCAGAACTGGAAGAGAAATATCGAATACCAATCGAAAAATTACCAAAACCGATATCGACCCACGGCCATCCCTACGAAACCGGATTCGAAAGGGCTCGCGAACGACAATAACCTACCTGCCCTTACCCGACCCGTTATAAAAAAACTGTAGAAAGGTAAACACAAAGGCTCTTGACTTCAAGCCCTTTGCATTTTTGTATAATTTAAATTAAATAAATAGGCTGTAAGTAGGTAGGTAGGTACCTAATTGTAAATAATTGATCTTTGAATTGAAGGAAGCCACGAATAAAAATCAGCTGATTTCATTTGATTGAATATTTATCAAAACACTATCCGTATGACCCGGATGTTATCAAGACCCCTGTGTGTTGGAAACGTTACATTTAACGTCACGTTAGGTGTGTAGTAAAACGACTAATTTACATCACTGCTTCGACCAACGGGACTTGACAAAATGGTTACCAAATTAACTCGAACGCGTTATATTACATGGCATAGTGACTGCTAGATTTCTATTGCGTAGCCCCATGGTTTTGGAAACAAAGACCTGAACATCCCAGCTCTCGATTTTGGTAGAATGCTGCGCAATTCCATAACATATGTTCGACGATTGAACAAAAATCTCTTACCTCAGACGAGTTATGAAGACTTCCACCGCTTTATACGATCATACGCTATAATATTACACTGCAGTAATAGTGTCTTTTTCTCCTAAAATGCATTATTATCACTTGAAAGTCCAACAGGGACGCACAAGGGCCGTCCAAAGGGGAAAATTCCAAATCACTTTGCGAGACACGCGAGAGCGATCGCTTGCACCGAAGTACTAAATAAAATGTCAGCCATTTCCAATCCAGTCAGCTGAGAAAGCTGCTCTCCTATTGGTCGATTGGTCATGGGTTACGCCCTCATTACGCTATGGACACACTTTTATAACATGTCTCTATCTGTTTACCATAGTTCTCTTTCTAACATACAAAGAACCAAGCAACCTTGATAGCATTTCTCACCAGGAAAGTTAGAATATTTGAGCTTTGAAGCTAGATTAGGTAATTGTTTTATTGTGTAAAGGTTCTGACATTAGTATTTTCTTCAAAATAGTCTGGCAATAGCAGATGTGAATCATATGGCAAACAAAGCAATGTGTCAACAATTATAACGTGTGTCCGTAGCTGCAACAGCAGGTATATTGACATTTGTGAGCAGCTACTTGATTGGTTGAAGCTCAGCTGTTTTTGACGCATTGTGTTTTGTGTAGGTACTTATTTTTTATAGTTCGTAGATTTTCTCGTAGATGGCATTAGAAAACCAAAGATTCTAATAAATCAAAGAAAAACAAACGGAAAAAGACGTTTTGATTTCATTCATCTGAATTTTGAGCACATAAAATTTGGACTTATTTTATTTATATCAAAAATCAGCAATTGTATTACCTTTTCTGTAAAACTGTTTGCTACAGTGCTGACTTGTCGAGGAAAAAATGAACTAAAATTACATTAGGTTTTCTAGTGAACACTAGATGGCGCTTTATTCATGATCTGTTTTACCGACAATTTGACGTTGTTGTCATGGCAACCATTGTTGGCTTGTGTAATAACCCGACCAAATTAAGTTGATCTCTTCTCAGCTGAAGCCTTTACCAATATTCTAGCTAACTTTATATTAGTAATTATAATATAATTAGTTAGATTGTCAGGCTAATTTATATTTTGACGTTGACGCTTTAGCAACAAATGTTTTCAGACGCGTATAAAAATGGATTCTGTGGATCTTCTAGCTCGGGAAGAGGAGTTTAGGAAGCTCAACAAGCAATTGGAGAAGAAGACCGTCAGCCTCATGAAGGAAATTGAGTCTGTAATGGTATGCCTGCCTGACGATACTTTCTAACCTCACCTCAATATGTTTTGAACAGATTTCGGGCAAATATACTTACCTCACAGGGTCGCTGCATCCACCTAGCAGCAATGAATTTTAAGCAATATCAAAACTAGTGACTATGGAATACTAACCATGTTTTTTTTGTACTCATTGCATAATTTATACCTATTTAGGTGTGGAAAAACTGGAATCCTTGTGATTCTGCAGGCTATATCGGCCCCTATTAGGACTACAGCTCTGTCTGTACGTCTATACATGATCTATAGTAGTAAAAAAGTTTATTTTTTTCAGAAAAAACAAGACATCTTCTCCGAGTTTTCTCCAAGTACCATAAGAAACTCTTATACCACAAAACAACATCACTGTGATACCCAAAATACTGATACTCCAAAACATACCCCTGTTAAGAGCAGACCTGGGAAATTAAAGAAAGAAGGACCTAATCCAAAGACACCCAATGCATTGGTATGGAATTTTACTCCCCTAAAGCACAGATACTATAATATTAAACTAATACAGATAGACCACCTAGAACAAAATATGACACCGGCGTAAACTGAAATGCTACAGCAGCTTCTTTAGTTCATAGTTCAAGGCCATTATTGCTTGGTGCAGCACCATCGAAAAATTGCAAATACCACGAGTTGGCAATAAGATATATAGGATTTATTCTAAGATTAGCACCACCTAGAAGTATGAGCACTATTGAGCACCCTATGCCTAAACAGATGGCGTGAGGAGTAAGATTTGTACTTTAAACACCATAATTTCAGTTAACATACTTCTAGGTGGCGCTAATCTTAGAATAAATCCTATATATCTTAGCGCCATCTCATGGTATTTGCAATTTTTCGATGGTGCGGTGCTGCACCAGCCGATAATGGCCTCGAACTAAAGAAGCTTCTTCTTCTTCTTCTTCTGTCAGGGGGATGTTGTGCCTGCACCTGGCCCACGAGAGCGGGGCCTTTGTGCATGTCCCCTGCACCTGCACTCTAGTTCAGCCATCCCAACTCCAGCACAAACTGATGTAGGAGGCCTGGATGTTCGAGGAGGGTCGACGCTCTGCTATTTTCTCCCAGAATAGCGATTCTGGTCTCTATGGTGGACGTGAACTAAAGAAGCTTTCGTAGCATCTCAGTTTACGCCGGTGTCATATTTTGTTCCAGGTGGTCTATCTGTATTAGTATAATATTATAGTATCTGTGATATGACCCACTGTCTTCTTCTCCATCAGGGGCTTATGGTGCTGCAGGCACCTGGCCCACTTAAGCTTGGCCTTTGTGCATTTCCCCTGCATGTGCTGTTTGGTCTAATACAAGCACAGAAGCCTACATTTTGTCAGTAATTCGAGACACCATACTAATGGGATGGCCCATTGCTGCAGCTCATTGCTGAACACTACATCTAGCATAAATTATTCATAGATCATCGTTTTGTATAGTGACTGGATCATTGAGAAGGAAAATGCACTTAACTAAAAAGGCAAAGCCTCACTCTCAGAAGCGCACCGGTTGAACAAACGAACATTAAAGAACAATAGATAGATGAGATGTGTCGACGAGAGGGTTAACTCATAATGACGTCATTCATTTTAGTTGATATCAACAACTAAGATGACGTCATTATGACGTTTAGAGGGCTTAGTGGCCTTTTTAGTTTAGTGTGTTTCATTCCAAATCGCCCCCAGTGGCCTTTTTAGTTTAGTGTGTTTCATTCCAAATCGCCCCCAGTGGCCTTTTTAGTTTAGTGTGTTTCATTCCAAATCGCCCCCAGTGGCTATTATTTATATTTATTTATTTATTTATAATGGCATAATAATTGTGTTATATTATTATGTACTTATTAATTTTCTCAATTTCAGGAACCAGATGTGGATGAATTAGAACAGGACCACAGCAATGCAATAATCCAGTGTATGGAATGCTCAAGAAATAAACATGAATCTAATGATTTACAGTTTCTATATGCTTTTATATCAGTTAATGTTCAAACAAAGGTGCTGCCTGAATCTTTTCTAAAAGGTAGACAACAACGCACACCCAATAGTAACATATTCTGTATTACAACTCCCAGTTTCTGGAAGAGCAATTAAATGTAAACACACTGTTAATCTCTTGTTATAAACTCATTTCGGCCAGTCACGTGCCGCTATTTTGAATTAATCTTTGACCTTTCACCACTCTTTCAGAGACTGGGGGTCAGTCAATTAGAATATTTTTTTAATCAGGCTACAAGCCAATTTCTCGTGTCTTCGAGCGCCCTTACAAGCTTGTGTTGTCTGTCTGCAATTCTAATATCTATATATCCAGCCTCCAACACCCACTGTTGTGTAAAGGTCCCCTCTACATTTCGCCATTTATTGGTGTTCTGTGCCAACCTGGGCCCGAATTCTACTGTTCAAGCATACGACAAGCCTGGCACAAACTTCAATACGGGGTATTTGGTATTCTACTAAAACCGGAATCCAATTCACAAGCGCCAGCGTGAAGCCAGCGTACTTCGTTCTGCTGTCCAAAACGTACTTATGCTGGCGCCAGTTTGACGCCAGCGTAAGTACGTTTTGGACAGTAGAACGAAGTGCACTGGCGTCAAACTGGCGCCAGCGAAAGTACGTTTTGGACAGCAGAACGAAGTACGCTGGCTTCACGCTCTGGATTGGATTCCGGTTTTAGTAGAAAACTAAATACCTCGTATTGAAGTTTGTGCCAGGCTTGTGGTATGCTTGTGAACTTAGTATCCACTGTTTCCCGGCAGTTTTGGCGATGCCAGCCACCATTCTGTCACCGCCTTGGTCTATCTGCCGCCGTCCCTCCATTCGTCTATCCTCCCTGCTATTCTAATATAATTATAACTTATCTTACCTTTCAGAGCGGGTCAGCGTGGAGAGTGTCTGCAAATTCCTGTCGTCCAAAGTGAAACTGTTTCAGGAACAGACGGACAAACTACAGTCCACAGTCGATAGAAAAGTCAGTAAATAAATCGATTTTAATATTTATTTTGAACCCCTGACGACCAAAAGAGGTTGTTAAGTTTGAGGCGCCTGTCGGCCTGTCCGTCGGTCTGTCGTTCTGTTTATGTATGTTTGTCCGTGGCACTCTAGCGGCCAAACAGTCGGATGGCCGAATTTTGTTGCGGATTATTAGGCGTCCATTACACGCTAGGTTTTGCTGTCAGTTTTGCCACAGTCAGTACTGTGACTGAAGAATAACTGAACGTCTAATGCGATGACTGACGGTTGATGAAAAATGAAAATGAAAATGAAAAATATTTATTTATCCATAGGAAAAACATACAGTGAGTTGCCGGTGACACCCACACTAGGCAAGCCTGTGTCGTGGGAATCAAATTACACGATTTACAGTAGATTGGTACGTCACGTTGATTGAAGTTGATTTGACTCGACATCATGCAACCGTCACTCAATGACTGATGGCATTGACTGACGCCTGCATGAGCGTGTCATGGACGCTTCTCAGTGATTGTTCTTAATGTTTTGTTAAAATCGGTTCAGCCGTTCGAAAGTTATCATATCAGTCCAAGGATTCAAGTGGGGTCCAATACAAATTCTGCTTAATTCTACCCTTAGATAGCGCAATGCGAGAGGCACATGACACAAGTAGCGGAATACGAAGCGGAGAGAATGAAACTGCTTCACCAGGCGAACAGCCTGAAAGCAGAGTCCGCTGATATGAAGAATAAGGTCATGGCTTTGCAGAAGAGACTTGATGTAAGTGGGGTCCTAAGGCTCGATAATTTTTGTGTAGGGGGACGTTCAGCGTATTCGGAAAAAATAATACAATTTTTGCAGCCAGAGATGAAACTTCTCCATATAAATCAGCTGAATTACTCAGGCCAAAATCACAGTCCAAAATGTACTGGGAAGTGAAAAATAAAGTTGCTCAGATCAAATCGATTTCATAATGAAATTTGCTCAGAATGATTTCCCTAACAAAGTAGTTTCTCTCATTTTGCGTTAATTCATTTACACCTTGTCTATTTTATATATTTTCAGGAGAAGGACAGACTCTACCAAGAGCAGCGTAGAGAGACTGACAGACTGACCAACCTGAATAGAGAGTATCGCGGCGCGCGCGCATCCAGAGACGCGCAGATTGTAAGCCAGAGCGAAGAGATAGACCGACTGAAGCAGAAGCTCACAGCTAGCGGCGACGCTGAGAAGGTGAGTTTAGTCCCGATTGCGCCACCCCGTTGACGCGGAGATAGTAGGACAGGGCGATAATTCGGATATTCAAAGGGAATGAAATTAAAGGGTGTCAGAGACACTTTGGCTGGGATTGGTGTCATTCATATTTCATGTGTACACTCGTTCATTTACTAATTCATTCATCTATTTTTTTCATTCATTCATTCATTAAGTCGTTCATTAATTTCTTTATTCATTCATCAGTCATTGTTTTTTTTCATTCATTCATTTGTTTATTTATTCATTTCTTTATTTATTCATTCATTAATTTGTCCATTCGTTTATTTTTTCATTCATTCTTTCATCAATTCAATAATCAAATTATCTGTTCATCTATTCATTCACTCTGCCAGTCATTCATTTATTAGTTTACTATTTCATTCGATAATTTGCAGTCGTACCATAGGTCGTACAGCTGTGCAACGATTTTCTGACGTGCGGTGAAACTAACTAACGTTTTCTACGCTTTTTCACAGAATCATTAGATTGCGTAGAGCTGACGCCCCCTGAAAACGTCACTCACACGTCAAAAGATCGCTGGGCAGGTATAGTCACAAACTCGCAATGCAACACCTTTCACAAATGATCTTTTATAAATCATTTATCCTAAGGCTGGCTTTAACCAACAAAAAGTTATACGAGAATAAAGCCCGGTTTCTCGTAGACCTTTTTCCTCAAAATTGCGCGACAGATTGTCAAACTCCGTTTAAATGTAGCTGGGGTTGCTGGAAGATTCAACTGACAGACTGTCAGCAGTTTGTCAAGATCTCTAATTCAAACTTCAGGTCAATGAAACTCTTTGTTCCTCCTTCCTCCAAGTTTTCAACAACTCAACAGGCCAACGTGAATTTGACGGTTGGCCTATTATTATTTTTTTGTAAGGATAGAGACAAAGGGGGCTATTTGGAAGGAAATTGCACGATACTTAAAAGGCAACTAAAGCCTCTAAACGTCATAATGACGTCATTTAAGTTGTTATCAACAACTGAGATGACGTTATTATGACGTTTAGAGAGCTTAGTGGCCTTTTCAATTTAGTGCATATTCCTTTCAAATAGCCCCTAATGCTATCTGGTAGAGGGAAAAGTACATGTTCTTATGGACAACTTGCTGAGGAAACCTTCATATCTTAAAGCAGCGGCGATGAGCTAGCTCCCTGTCACGCAAAATGGAGTATTGGATGACTGGCTAATCGTGGTCACCTTTGCCATCCCGTATGAGAAAAAGCGTGACGCTATTTATATGTTTTTATTACAGGAATTCCGTGCATCAGTCCGCAGTCTTTCAGCTTCTCACACTGGAGCCATCTCGCGGCTAGAAGCGAAAGTGAAGGCGCTCAAATCGACCATAGACAAGCAGAGCTCACTCATAGCTAACTTGAGGCAGCAAAACTCAATCTTGTCTGTGGAGAGCTCCCTAAAAGTGCTTGAGAAGGAATATGTCGAGTTTTTGACCAAAGATTGATTACAAGATTGTAGAATAGGTTTTCGTACGTATTTAAGTACTTACTGGGGGCTATTTGGAAGGAAAATGCACTAAACTAAAACTTTAAAAGGAAACTAAAACCTCTAAACGTCATAATGACGTCATTTTAGTTGATATCAACAACTAACATGACGTCATTATGACGTTTAGAGGGCTTAGTGGCCTTTTTCCTTCCAAAGGTTCATTCAACCTGTATGGATGGTTTTTGGGTCCACATTACCTATAAGTAAGTGTAAGTTTTTGGATTAAGAAGACTAGTCAATTATTGATAATAATTTAATAATAAACTCTTCGGTTATACGCTTATCGATCTATTTTTGTCGGCATTGGACGCTTTTAAAGTTCCAGAGGTTTACACGAGGATTTTCACCAAATAGCAGGTATTTTCCTCAACAAGAGACTTCTAGCAAACCAGTTGGCAACGTGGAGTTACTCTGGAAACCACGTGGAAACTTTGAAAGCATCAATACGGTATTGGATTGCTGGGCCCGAACTCTACTGTTCACAAGCATACGACAAGCCTGGCACAAACTTCAATACGAGGTTATCAAACTGGCGCCAGCGTAAGTACGTTTTGGACAGTAGAATACTAAGTACGCTGGCTTCACGCTGGCGCTTGTGAATTGGATTCCGGTTTCAGTAGAACGTCAAATACCTCGTATTGAAGTTTGTGCCAGGCTTGTGGTATGCTTGTGAACAGTAGAATTTGGGCCCTGGTCAAATTAAATACAATAATTTTCTAGACTTGACTACCGAGTCCAATACTATGGCCACCGTCAGCGTCAGGCCACTAACAGGCCGCTGTCTCGTCACTGGAAGTCCGCTGCCGTGTATACCCCCACGTCATAATCGAGTCCGTATCCTCGTTCGCTCTTCATCCTCAAGTTTACGAATGGATGACCGACGCCGCCCGCCGTGATGTTGATTGATGCCTTGGAATGCAGCACGTCCAACGCTTGGATGCCCTGAAAAAATATTAGTATTGAATTAGAATTGAATAAAGCACATTTATTCAACTGTCACAATACACAAAACACAGCAATAACAAATTATAAACAGAAACAAGTAGCAAATAAAATATACACACGACAAAATTAACAGTAAAAATAAGATTGGGCAAAACGGCGCCATGAAGTGTCCACAGTAGGGTTGTAACGGAGGCGTCTTATCGGAGGCGGAGTCGGAGGCGGAGGTGAAGAGCTTCGCCTCCGCGGAGTCGGAGGTTAACGGAGGCGGAGGCGGAGATAGAAAAAATATGTATTTTTGATTTATTTCGGAAAAGTACCTATTTATTCAAAAGCTATAGGACATACTTACACATTACACTTTAACAATAATTTTTAACGGTATTCATAGTTAAGAAGAGGCAATTTAGGTACTATATCATTCAAAACAATCGAAGTTCAGTAACAACACAACTATGTATTTACAACTGCGAGCTAGAGTCTGTTTCAAGTTTAAATTCCCCTGGATCAAAGCATTTTCGTTCTTGACCTTTGACAATAAAGACTTCGATAAAGGAACTATTCGGTGAAACGCAATCTAGTGAAAAAGTCGACAGGTTGATTCCTGTCAACATACCTACCCACCGCCCGCGCGTTCCATTCGCACAAACAATCTTCACTTCATTCAGTTCCGTTCTCATATCAATACTCAGCCGAGCGGCCGTGATGCCTAGCGTCGCTACTGTCACATTGCGTGTACATTTTTGAACGTAAATTAACTCCGTTAAGCCTCCGTTCAAAAATGGCGGAGGCGGATTCGGAGTCGGAGGTATGATTTCTTTCGGAAGTTCCGAACTTTCGGAGGCGGAGGCGGAGCTCCGTTACAACCCTAGTCCACAGCATGTGTTACAGGACCTCCAGGAGATTCTGCAGCGCTGATATTCTGTCGGTACCTATTAGAGAGTGAGTGAGTATGTGTGGGTGGGTGTTAACAAAACTACATACTATTAAATAACTCAAAAGGAAATGAGTTTAAACTATTCAATAAAAATATTAATAATATGAACATAGTACCTACAATACAAAATAAATTGATATAATATCACAGAAGAGATAATAGTTGATAATATGTAAAAGTTTATTATAGAAGAATTAGCGGATACCTATTATCTCGTATATATTTATTGCACAAAAGACGAAACACAAAAAGATACAGAGTAGGAATGTACAAAGGCAAGCTTATCTCTAAAAAGAGATCTCTTCCAGCAAACCCAGGACGGACAGGGTGTATGTATTACAGAACAGGTAGGCTTATGTGCTCAAATAAGTGAAAAATAACAATAAATAAGTCATATTACTAATCTACTGTATATACATATATATTTATATACAGGGTGTAACAGAAGGGTGTAGCTATATTCTAGAGGGTTGTTAATGAGACCATTCTGAGTAACTTTTATTATGAAACCGATTTGATCAGAGCAACTTTATTTTTCATTTCTCCATACATATTGGTCCCGGCGGCGGTCAGCTGATTTTGTATAGAGATGTGAAAATTAAAGTTGCTCTGATCAAATCGGTTTCATAGTGAAAGTTGCTCAGAATGATGTCCCTAACAACCCTTTAAAATATGACTACACCTTTCTGTTACACCCTGTATAAACCTAAAATAAATAAACCAATACATATTTAAATACCTTCTATATTTATGAGAGAGAGAGATAATGGTCCTACCTACCTACCGCGTATTGAAAAAGTCGTGGCGCTATCAAATGCTGAACTACAGTTGCGTACACGTATTACACGTAGTACACAAGTATTTAGTACACAATTGACATGTCCGGTCCGAGTTATTCGGCTGCGCAGAAAAGCAAACCCAATTTTAGATAGCCGATCTTTGATTAAATCAATATTGAACTTTGTGTGCAAGCACAAAGGCCTATTTTACTTGCGACGACGCTTTACGCTCGATTAGAGAAGTTTTAAAAAATTTAACCCTTAACTTGACGGCTGGATTCGACCAACATAAAGTTATCCGGAGAATAACTATCCCGGGGATAACTAACTTATTCATAGACACCAGTGACACCTAGATCAGATCACCTCATCCCGAACTGTCATTTGCCATTCAAGTTATCCCCTGAGTTGCGTTCGTTTATTCACACCCGGTGTACGGTGTTGACACCAGATATCACACCGGCCGTTCGTTTATTCACTCTAAACAGCACTTGGTGCTAATTCAGGTGCCAGGTATGTGCCCGGTGTAGGAACCTAAGCGTTTCTTTATTCAGTGTTTTAACACCGTGTACATACCCTACACAGGGTGTGAATAAACGAACGCAACTCCGGATAGTTATTCTCCGTATAAACTTTTCGTTGGTAAAATCCTGGCTAAGAGCAGAACTATGAAAATATCAATTACGAAACTATGCCAGCCATGCGATAATTATGTACAAGGCCAACTAATTATTGTATTTATTGTGCAATGTACATAGAATACATAAAAAGAACAAATGTGTTATTCTTATTTTCAAGTTTGAAACTTTTGCTCAAGAAAATTAGCTTTTGTTGTCTGATCACGATGGTTTTCTTTTAGCTGCTCAATGTCGGCATCTTTCTTAATAATAGAAGCGTTTTTTTTGAAAATATTAAAACTACCTTTTGGCACAAATACTATAATATTATACTAATACAGATAGACCACCTAGAACAAAATATGATACCGGCGTAAACTAAGATGCTACGGAAGCTTCTTTAGTTCGAGGCCATTATCGCTTGGTGCAGCACCATCGAAAAATTGCAAATACCACGAGATGGCGCTAAGATATATAGGATTTATTCTAAGATTAGCGCCACCTAAGTTTAAGTTTAGTTTTATAAGTTAGCGTATTTACAATGACCGTATTATCTTTAAGTTTTTACCTAAATGTAATTGTTAGTGAAATATTTTTTTTTTACTTTACTTACTTTACCTAGAAGCATGTTAACTGCAACCATGGCGTTTAATGTACAAATCTTACTCCTCACGCCATCTCTTTTTTACGAAGGGTTACTAATTCTAATTTGTATGGGATGAGCACCCTGTGCTTTTGGTCAATGTCGCAAAATATAATTTCTAAATGTCTACATTGTACATTGTGGCACCAACGCCAAGTTAAGGGTTTGAAAATTTGACATTTGTCACACACCGCCTAGCGATTGCAAAAGCCGGAGCCAATGGCGATCCACAGGCAAAAGGAATCCGTCGATGGCGCTAGTAGCGGTCCGGCCATGTCAATGTCAAACTTTGTTTTTGTTTTTGCTAGAAACAGATATGTAGTTAATTTTTAGTTTTATAGGGGTTTAATTTTAGTTTTATTGGTCTCTGCATGTCCTCGAGTGCATTGTTGCAACGAAGTTTTTTCTCCGAATTGCTTTTTCCCATCGCTTTTTCAGGTCGGGATTTTTGGGAAATAGACGAACCCCATTTTTATCACATCCTGGTACGGCACATATTAGTGAAATCTATTGAAAATTTATCAAAAACCACAGAAAAACGGATCAATTGTACGGGAATGACAGTTGATGACAGTTCAGCCTGGCCGTACCGATGATGCGCCCTCTACAGGGATAGAGTGGCAGTGTGGATCCCCATTCGAATATCGGATTTGAAGTTTGGATTTTTCCAACTTGATCGGGCCCATGAACTAGTGCTCTAAGATAGAGCTCGTCTAAGCTGCAATGACGCGCCCCACTCCTTGGTTTTGTATGACAAGTAAATACAAAACCAAGGAGTGGGGCGCGTCATTTCAGCTTAGACGAGCTCTACGAAGAGTATGTATTCATGTACGTTATGTATTTAGTATATTCAGTAGTTTAGTAATATAATAATTTATATTTTATTTTTTACTGTAGCACATAGGCTTACCCGTTTTGAGATTTAAAATCTATCCTGTCCATCCTGGGCTTGCTGGAAGAAATCTCTTAGATAAGCTTGCCTTTGTTCATGTATTTTCCGTATTGTTTATGTTTTATTCTGATATGTGCAATAAATATATACGAAATATATGAAGAGTGGCTTGCATTCAATTATTGCCCTTGTATGTAAATACAAGAAAATGGTAACGTGTAAATGAGCCTTAACTTTTGTGCAAAAGTCAAGAAATAACTACTCCCGGTCTACCCCCGCTCAGCTATCAACCTCTCTCATCGAAACTTGGTTTGCTGGAAGAGATCTCTTTTTAGAGATAAGCTCGCCATTGTACACCTTTATTACCTACCATAATTTGTTAACTATTTTTTTTGTGTGCAATAAAGAAATTATGAAATTATGAAATAATCTCTAATCTCTTTTTGTGTTTTTTCTGATATGTGTAAATATATACGAAATATATATAAAATAATTGTTTGCGGATAAAAAATCAAGCAACGAGCATCAAAATATCTGATGCTGAATTTCGAACGGAGGCGAATGTCTCAAGATTGTTTGTACTCACAGAAATCCTTCTTCCAGTCGGCGATGTGTAGAAATACTGCTTCACTCGCTTCAATAAAGGATACGCGTTATATTGTACCCTCTCCTGATGCTCCAACACCACTCTATCGGCTACATTGCCTATCACCAAATGCTCACAATTCACATACAGCACCGCCAGAACGAGGCTCAAAATTACCAGCTTCATATTCAGTGTTGGTATTCTGAGTTATTGAGGCAAACGTGAATTTTTAGTTCGTTTTTACGATGTTGAGAGCGGCGTAGAACAACGTGTAGTCACAAGCAATCTTGGGCATGCTTTGAGTGGAGGTCAGTGAGTTATCGTGAGGCCATTTGTTGGCCATTTGATGTGTTGGTGCAGGGTGACCATGTCGCTAAACAACAACGACAGCACAATATGATATCGTGATGCCTTTTCCTCTACTGGGTAAGGCCAGTTGTTTAATAGGAAATCCATAGTATTGAAAGTTTTCTCACGATGATTTCCATCACCACGTCACAATGTCGTTTACGCTAAATACAGCGTAAATACAACTCAACTATTTTAACTAAATGGAAACCACATAAACTTTGCCGTGCTTGACCACTTAACTTACTTACTTTATACTTTATTGCACAAAATAACACATTTTACAATTGAAAGTGGACAACACATGGCAAAGGCGAGCTTATCTCTTAACTTGCTTGTTGCACTACTTGCACTGCACTTGAGTTTTTAAAAAAATACATTAAGAACTACTTGAGTACAACCGCTAAGCCAGCTGTTTACAGATTTAGCGGCTGTCAATAGGCCTGACGACTGTATCAAATAATCAAGATTTAATGATTCTAGGGGAAAATACATGTTAAAAGAATTTAAAACGCTAATTTAATTTGAATAAAAACATTGAGATTAATATGATTTTCAATAAAACGAAAAATTAAAATACTGCATTCGGCCATTTTGATTGAAATAGGAATCATAGCGCATGACGCTGCATGACGTCATGACTATGTAAACATCACTGTTTTTGTTGTGATTTATGCTGATTACTCATTTGGACATTGACATGTTTACTTATGCGTGACATCAAAGCCGACGCCATGACACCTGAGAGCTTTTTTCGCGCACTATTACAAAATATTATAAAAATGACTTTAAACTTCGTTAAACTTTAGTTTATTACCGGAACAAAGTTTTTTTCGTAAATAGTAAATGTGTACCCACATTATGGCAGACGATTTCAAAATCTTTCGTGATGCCCATTATCTAATACAAGTACAAGTCGGTCGTTCTAAATCAAGATTTATATTATCGGTTACGTTACGCACTAGTGTTAGTTGTATGGTCACGGTCACCCTACTCACTACACGCTTTATCAATAATGTAACGACCAACACAAAATATACTTACCTATAGTAGGCATACCTACCCATAAAATGTGTCATAGGTAAGTATCTGTATTCTGATTTAATTAGCAGAATCATTAGATTACTAACAGTTCTCGGAATCGCATTCTTTTGCAAACATGTTTGTTAGTTTAATAATGTAAACACAAGTAAACACGAACACGGCTTGTGGCCTGTCAAGTCAAAATAGATAGGTACTTTTTATGAACTGTCAAAACGGAATTTATGTCCCTGAGTTCTATGAAATAACAACAAAATGACGTCATGTATAATTGAAACAAAAAGTAAACTAGAAAAAACCGACTTCCACAAACCCTATTTGATTAGATTGAGTTTAATACACAATAAAAAAAAATATACAAACTGTAACCCACTTACCCCCCCCCCCCCCTTGGGGAATTAATTTTGTCAAATCCCATATCAGTGCTACCCCACGCTACTAAGGAACCCCTGTACAAAGTTTCATGGCTCTAAGTCCACCGGTTTAGGCTATACGTTGCCTGCCCGTCAGCCACGCATTGTATTTGTACTTATACTGTATTTATTTAGCAGATCTGGTGGCCATATGTGGTCTTGATCAGCATTTCCTCATCACAATATTATGCTTACCATGTGCATTTGCACGAGGTATTATGAAAAACACAAAAATCACTATAGGTCTGCCTATAATATTTGAAGAGTTCCCTCGATTTCTCCAGGATCCCATCATCAGATCCTGACCTGGTGTCAATGGGACCAATGGGAAGGTAAACCCTTTCAAACAAAAAAATATATTTCCAAATCGGTCTATCCGTTTAGGCGCTATCGGGGCACATACATAAAAAAAAAAAAACATCCGGACGAATTGTAAACCTCCTCCTTTGGGAAGTCGGTTAAAAAGTGCCATCAATGCTGTCTTTTTTGCACAAAATTGACTATAATATATACCTGCTGGAAATATACAATTCTGAGAATTTCAAGCCATTTTGTACATAATGCTTCAACTTAAGACTTGTTCCTAGATTTATTGGATTACCTTGGCCACAAGCCTATCACTTCCTACCGCTCGGTCTGCTGCTGACGTCACGTAAATCGGAGGATTCGTAATCCATTCAAAGTCCACGGACCGCGATTATCAACCTACCCACCCCACATCTTAATGTTCAGTTCAAAACTTATGAAAAAAATGGTCAAGTGCGGGTCGGACTCGCATACCAAGGCTTCCGCACCATCGTCTCGTCTGCGAGTGCCATCTCCTATCGGAGGTCGGCTATCATTATGGCTGTCTGTGACCGTGACGTTGCGGCTCGAAATATGTCTTCAGTGTTCAAACTGAACCATTCGGTGAGGTTTTGAAGCCTGTTGGTTCTTGGTCGGCCAGGTCTTCGGCGGCCGGGTATTTTTCCTTGCAGGATTAATTGGAGGAAGTGGTACTTGCTAAAACGGTAATACCAAAGAGTATCTAAACTTACTAGGCAATACCTTCAATCCCGTCGTCGTGTTTTGCTATTAAAAAATATCAGGCCCTTTTTTTTTCGTGTATTTCAGTATTTTTTGTTGTTGCGGCAATAGAAATACACAATCTGTTAAATATTTCAACTCCCTAGCTATTACGGCTCGTGCTGTAGGACCCGATGACGGATAGACGGACAGCGGAGCCTTAGTAATAGGGTCCCGTTTGGCACCCTTCGGGTACGGAACCCTAAAAATGGCAAAATAACTGTTTTAACTCGTTGGACGAGACCATAGATTAGAATGTAGATTATTGTAGATGTCACCGTAATATTGTAAAAAACGCGAGATTACAATGTAATGGTTTTAAATCCGTTAGATTGTAATCTCCTACGAAGCGACGCCATGACACCTGAGAGCTTTTTTCGCGCACAATTACAAGATATTAGAAAAATGGCTTTAAATTTCGTTAAACTTTAGTTTATTTCCAAAATAAAGTTTTTTCGTAAATAGTAAATGTGTACCCACATTACGGAAGAGGATTTCAAAATCTTTCGTGATGCTTATTTACAGTAAAGTTGGCTAATCTGTAGAAGAGGCGCCCCCTGTAAACGTCACTCACACGCCAAAAGATATTTCCATATTAGCAAAACAAATGCGTTTGTAATTAACCATTAAGTATTCTGTCGATTTTTCTAATATCAGACCTCAAAAAGTCAACCACCCATTCAAAACTTGTTACGCGTCTCACATGTTTCGTCATCACATGACACTGGCATAAATTGTCTGGCATAAGACAGATTGCAAGTTGTTTGTCATTGTCACAAAATTGAGCTAAATATTGTACTATTATACATGACTGTTCGTATATTTATTTATCTAGTGTGTTTTATGTGGTATGATGCAAGTTTCGAATTTGTTATTACATAGCAAATGTTACTTTTCACTTTTTTATGGTAAGTTGATGCACAATCAATGAATGCTTCGTAGCGCGAATGTCAAAGACTGACTGCCGGTCCAGAATCCGAACGTAACGCGGCGGTGGTCGCTCTGTCTACCATGCGAGAGTTGCCGGGTTCGATTCCCAGCTGGGTTTAAAGAAAACGAAAAGAATCCCCAGTACTTGGATGTTTATATATGTGTTAGTTGCTGTTTCCGGTTTCCACGACACGGTCTTCTAGTGTGGGATCAGAAGCAATGGCCAATGTGTATGTCAGTATTTTCACGACGCCTATCATCTGATACAGATATACCTTATGAATTTACGTGGAAAATATTCAAAACTATCAAAGCTTTCATTTCACGCAAATCATGTTGAATTCATTAAATTTTGAGATAAATCATTCTTATTTTATTTGTTTTTTTTTTCATGTTTTTAACGTCGCTGTTTCTCTATAGATGTGTGTGGGCTAGAATCAAAATATGTGCCCTTACATTTATTTATTTACATTAATAATTTGTGTCATTACGTATGTGAAAATCAACATTTATATATAAATGTTCTTTTTCATGTATCTTAAGGTATCTTAATTTCTTTCACAGGTTGCTCTACCTAATATCAATAAGTGACAGCCATACAATCAGTAGAAGTATTGATAGCGATTACAGTTTAAATGCTGCCATAGACGAACTGAACTATTTTGAAGAGCTGCTCGATAGCAACTATGATGGAGACCAGAAGTATTTGGAAGCAAAGACAAATCTTGAAAAGCCTGATGAATTCCATAAAAAGGAAACATCAACTAATACGATTGAAAGCACAACGTCCACTGAACTTGCTTATACTATAGAGCCAAAAACAAAAACACGTTTATGGAACCGAATACTCTCAAATATTATGAATCATCCCACCAAAACTACCATGGAACTTGACGCCCGAGGAATCAGGAAATCCCCTTTCAAATTTGACTCCATTTCAGATTATATTTATCATGACTTTCCAAAAACAAAAAGGCATTTGAACAAGTTGAGCAAGAAAATACATTGTCAACGAGTAAACCAATCTGAAGGCATGAAAAAGATGGAAGCTGAGCCTACTAGTAACAATGCGATGATGATGGAATTAAATGAAGATGTAAAAAAATCAGTATCCCCAGATTATAATATTACCCAATCACTTTATCCTAGTTTTAAAACAAAACTTTTAAAGGTTCACACGGATACAGATAATCCTTCTACTGAAATAGATAACAAAGAAACATTTGATCCAACAATGGACACTAAAACAAATGATTTTAACACAGAAATTTCTTCTATCATAGATCAATACTCTTCATACTCGTATACTACAGGATCACTTTCAACAGGAGATGAATTTATGGGGACGTTAGAGCTCGAACCAATACTCGCTCGTATCAAAAATGATACAATAAATTTCATTAACAGAATCAATCCTTCAGATACTGATGCGTACGTATCTAGTTCAGTAAGTGAAACACCAGAGTTTGCCATGACAAGCTTGATAAGCTTATCAGATGCAAAATTGAATAATGTTTTAGGGATTGAACTCGCCAATGTAATCACAGTGACCCCAACGCCCCACGTTGGTGTGAGATCTGTATTTGGCGTGAATAATAGTAAGAAGTGTGAAGGTGACACAATATACAAAAAGATGTGCAAAGACTTAACGAGCGAAATCAATGAAGTAAAGGAGTCTGTCCATAACATTATGAATAATTTTTATAAAACAACAAAAAAAACTGTTTTATCAACAGTTCATAAAGACACAAAACCTAAAACTACTCCTGCGCCGAAGAGTGAACCCAAAAAACCGATTCAGAAAATTGATAAAAAAAAAAGTTCTTCCAATCATCTTACTTCGATTATTGATAAAAACCCTAAAACGACTCCTAAAATCACCTCATTTACATGGAACATGGACATGGAAAATATAAACAAATTAGAGAGACTACCACAGATACATCGGTCTAAAAAAGAAGCCAACTATAATTATAATGGATTACCATCAGAAGTTCTAGAATATCAAGAAGCTAATGAAAATAATAATGATGAAAACAGCAAATCGGATGAATTTGAAAAATTGATGAAAAAACTCTCGTACAACGAATACGTCAATGGCTTTCGTCACTTTCTTAAGTTCGAGCGAGAACTTGGGGCTGAGAACTTCTCCAATGCAGTTAAGTTTCAAGCTCATTTGCATCACAAAGTTGAAGACATCGGCAAGATTATTTTAACCAAACTGCCTGATTATTCGGACTCTACTGAATTATCAAATCGCAGCAAGCGAGCGTTAATCGATGTCTCAGACGCAGAAGAACAAGGCACTGCTAGCAAAGGTGATGTCTCGTGGTTCAGGAAATACTTTGCCATATTGAGTGAGGACAGATCACCAAAGAAGTTCCATACTTTTCAAAGGGTTGAATTAAAGCCGCCAGACAATGATGCGGTGCCCTCTGCCAGTACACCGATGATTCATGTAAAGATCAGTGAGTAGACATTGAAAGAAGTCATTCTTACAATAAGTACACAATAGACAAACACATAGGCGACCATTGTCACGCACCTAGAGTAGAGGCCAATACTAGGGAGTAATAAAATATTGTTCTGTCTTGGATATTGACTTGTTCGTGTAAGTGGCAATTGCAAGCCACGCGATACCAGATGAAAAGTGTTGTTAATTTATATCTTCGACTCTAATGACATGGCTAAAAGGTATGCTTTCTATGTCCTATAGCTAGGGATGACAACAATACAGAAATTAGCGATGATGAGGACCAAAATGAGATATTGTTGACGGACTGGCTAAACACGTTGACAACTTCAATTCCTGGTAAGATTGTCTTAACTTAACATCCCATATTGCCAATTCTCTATAGTCATAATCATCCTGTGTTCATATCTAGCGAGTCACGTCGACTTGATGAGGTCGTCGAACTAGTGTTGTGAATTTAAGCTTCGAGGCTTAAACTGCAAGACCCGAGTCGCGACTCCTCGACGGTATAAGCCTCAAAATAAAATTCGTGTTGCTGCTTACGAGCACAGAAACCTCGAGTTTTAAAGCCTCCTAAGCCTAACCTTTGAAAGTTTAGTCTATAAAGTTTGGAGCATTTAAAAATCTTAAAACCTTTTAACAAATCAGATCAATCTATGACATATGACAATCAATCTTAGTTGTCTGAATTAAGGTTCAAATAAGATTGCACTTTTGTAAAAAAAAACTCGAGTAGTATGAATAACCAAAACCTAACAGTTTTGAATGTCGCACGCGCATAATATTATCTAGATAGTTGAATGTCGCACGCGCATAATATCATCTAGATAGTTGAATGTCGCACGCGCATAATATTATCTAGATAGTTGAATGTCGCACGCGCATAATATCATCTAGATAGTTGAATGTCGCACGCGCATAATATTATCTAGATAGTTGAATGTCGCACGCGCATAATATCATCTAGATAGTTGAATGTCGCACGCGCATAATATCATCTAGATAGTTGAATGTCGCACGCGCATAATATTATCTAGATAGTAGAATGTCGCACGCGCATAATATTATCTAGATAGTTGAATATCGCACGCGCATAATATCATCTAGATAGTTGAATGTCGCACGCGCATAATATCATCTAGATAGTTGAATGTCGCACGCGCATAATATTATCTAGATAGTAGAATGTCGCACGCGCATAATATTATCTAGATAGTTGAATGTCGCACGCGCATAATATCATCTAGATAGTTGAATGTCGCACGCGCCTAATATTATCTAGATAGTTGAATGTCGCACGCGCATAATATTATCTAGATAGTTGATAGTCGCACGCGCATAATATTATCTAGATAGTTGAATGTCGCACGCGCATAATATCATCTAGATAGTTGAATGTCGCACGCGCATAATATCATCTAGATAGTTGAATGTCGCACGCGCATAATATTATCTAGATAGTTGAATGTCGCACGCGCATAATATCATCTAGATAGTTGAATGTCGCACGCGCATAATATTATCTAGATAGTTGAATGTCGCACGCGCATAATATTATCTAGATAGTTGAATGTCGCACGCGCATAATATCATCTAGATAGTTGAATGTCGCATGCGCCTAATATTATCTAGATAGTTGAATGTCGCACGCGCATAATATCATCTAGATAGTTGAATGTCGCACGCGCATAATATCATCTAGATAGTTGAATGTCGCACGCGCATAATATTATCTAGATAGTTGAATGTCGCACGCGCATAATATCATCTAGATAGTTGAATGTCGCACGCGCATAATATTATCTAGATAGTTGAATGTCGCACGCGCATAATATTATCTAGATAGTTGAATGTCGCACGCGCATAATATTATCTAGATAGTTGAATGTCGCACGCGCATAATATCATCTAGATAGTTGAATGTCGCACGCGCATAATATTATCTAGATAGTTGAATGTCGCACGCGCATAATATTATCTAGATAGTTGAATGTCGCACGCGCATAATATCATCTAGATAGTTGAATGTCGCACGCGCCTAATATTATCTAGATAGTTGAATGTCGCACGCGCATAATATCATCTAGATAGTTGAATGTCGCACGCGCATAATATCATCTAGATAGTTGAATGTCGCACGCGCATAATATTATCTAGATAGTTGAATGTCGCACGCGCATAATATCATCTAGATAGTTGAATGTCGCACGCGCCTAATATTATCTAGATAGTTGAATGTCGCACGCGCATAATATCATCTAGATAGTTGAATGTCGCACGCGCATAATATTATCTAGATAGTTGAATGTCGCACGCGCATAATATCATCTAGATAGTTGAATGTCGCACGCGCATAATATTATCTAGATAGTTGAATGTCGCACGCGCCTAATATTATCTAGATAGTTGAATGTCGCACGCGCATAATATCATCTAGATAGTTGAATGTCGCACGCGCATAATATTATCTAGATAGTTGAATGTCGCACGCGCATAATATCATCTAGATAGTTGAATGTCGCACGCGCATAATATTACCTAGATAGTTGAATGTCGCACGCGCATAATATCATCTAGATAGTTGAATGTCGCACGCGCATAATATTATCTAGATAGTTGAATGTCGCACGCGCCTAATATTATCTAGATAGTTGAATGTCGCACGCGCATAATATCATCTAGATAGTTGAATGTCGCACGCGCATAATATTATCTAGATAGTTGAATGTCGCACGCGCATAATATCATCTAGATAGTTGAATGTCGCACGCGCCTAATATTATCTAGATAGTTGAATGTCGCACGCGCATAATATCATCTAGATAGTTGAATGTCGCACGCGCATAATATTATCTAGATAGTTGAATGTCGCACGCGCATAATATCATCTAGATAGTTGAATGTCGCACGCGCATAATATTACCTAGATAATTGAATGTCGCACGCGCATAATATCATCTAGGTAGTTGAATGTCGCACGCGCATAATATCATCTAGATAGTTGAATGTCGCACGCGCATAATATTATCTAGATAGTTGAATGTCGCACGCGCATAATATCATCTAGATAGTTGAATGTCGCACGCGCCTAATATTATCTAGATAGTTGAATGTCGCACGCGCATAATATCATCTAGATAGTTGAATGTCGCACGCGCATAATATCATCTAGATAGTTGAATGTCGCACGCGCATAATATTATCTAGATAGTTGAATGTCGCACGCGCATAATATCATCTAGATAGTTGAATGTCGCACGCGCCTAATATTATCTAGATAGTTGAATGTCGCACGCGCATAATATCATCTAGATAGTTGAATGTCGCACGCGCATAATATTATCTAGATAGTTGAATGTCGCACGCGCATAATATCATCTAGATAGTTGAATGTCGCACGCGCATAATATTATCTAGATAGTTGAATGTCGCACGCGCCTAATATTATCTAGATAGTTGAATGTCGCACGCGCATAATATCATCTAGATAGTTGAATGTCGCACGCGCATAATATTATCTAGATAGTTGAATGTCGCACGCGCATAATATCATCTAGATAGTTGAATGTCGCACGCGCATAATATTACCTAGATAATTGAATGTCGCACGCGCATAATATCATCTAGGTAGTTGAATGTCGCACGCGCATAATATCATCTAGATAGTTGAATGTCGCACGCGCATAATATTATCTAGATAGTTGAATGTCGCACGCGCATAATATCATCTAGATAGTTGAATGTCGCACGCGCATAATATTATCTAGATAGTTGAATGTCGCACGCGCATAATATTATCTAGATAGTTGAATGTCGCACGCGCATAATATCATCTAGATAGTTGAATGTCGCACGCGCATAATATTATCTAGATAGTTGAATGTCGCACGCGCATAATATCATCTAGATAGTTGAATGTCGCACGCGCATAATATTACCTAGGCCTATAAAACAAACATGTAGTAGTTAAAAATATGAAACATAAACATACTTAGTTATTTTTTTTGGGGGGTGTACTTTATTTAGTACAGTGGGCACTTATAAATGAGTGATAAATAGTAAAACAGTCTTTATCAATCATCGATATATACAAAGGATAGGCCCTCCCGTACTAAATTTCTTACCGTTTTGAGGCCAGACAGAATAGCGCCTCTT
Source organism: Argyresthia albistria (assembly GCA_963457715.1). Lineage (NCBI taxonomy): Eukaryota > Metazoa > Arthropoda > Insecta > Lepidoptera > Argyresthiidae > Argyresthia > Argyresthia albistria. The sequence goes on along the minus strand of OY735279.1, from coordinate 5,458,683 downwards.
TGGAATTTATCGGTACTATGTCGGTCGTCAGTCGAATGATTCATTTATCCTATTTTTACTTTGAGGAATTTTTCGAGAACAATATTTTATGAATAATCAATTTACAGCCAATAGTAATTGTGAATTATATAACTTACTTGTGATACGATACTCCTTGTTTATGTTTATTGCGATTTCGGTATGATTTACACGTTTTTACCTCGCAGGACACCATTTTTGTTGTGCTGCCGATACGTCACGCGGCTAGCACCGTCTAAGCACGACTGATTGAAATCAGTTCACTTTTCCCGTTTTGACTTCGTTTTGGTAGCGACGCTTTCAAGCGCCCCGTGCCTTGTCCCCTACTATTGAAGTCTGTGTTATCAATGCACATAGTTTTTTGGCACCGTACACACTGCCATTTTATGCGAGTATGGCATATCACCATCGGCAGCTTGCTTACGCCCACTGTTGGGTATAGGCCTCCTCCCTTTTGTGCCAACTTATATGGTCCTCTGTACCAATCGAATCCAGGACTGCCCCGCAATATGCGTCATGTCATCGACCCATCTGGGTGCCGGTCGACCCACGCTTCTCTTTCCCTCTTTCAGCCAACACTCGGTCAGGGATCTACTCCACCTATCATCACCTCGCCTCGCCAAGTGTCCTGCCCACCTCCACTTGAGTCTAGTGATAACGTTTCCGACATCTTGGACCTTAGTCTGTCGCCGTATTTCGGACTCGGTCTAGGGACATGGCTCTTTGGGTTACTCTCATTTGTTTCACCAGTTCCTTTGTAAGCGTCCATGTTTCGGCACCATACGTCATGGAAGGCAGGACACATTGGTTGGATAGTTTGGTCTTCAGACATTGCGGTATCATTCGATCCCTAAATATATTCTCAAACTTCTCGAAAACTGCCCATCCTAGCTGTATTTGCCTAGACACGTTAGAAAGAAAGAAAAGAAAGAAAAGTTTATTACAAGGACAGTGAACACATTACGTTTGGTGTTCTCCGCCAAAAGATGAACAATGTCCAAGATAGACATAATGATCGACCATCCCTAACGTCTCATTTACAACAATACATTTACACCCTTTTGCAGATGCCACACCACCCTCAGTTCTAGTGCGATATAGGTACTTTGGTACCTATATCCTATCTATCTTAGTGCAAATTATCTGTGTCTGTATGTTTTATATGTTATTTTGTTTAGCGCTAAGTATCTTCTATGTTATATTGTGTGTGTGTGATGCGCTGATGCAAATAAATAGATAAAATACAAATACAAATACAATAATATCGGTAAGTGAGGTCTATGCCCAACAGTGGGATGATACGGGCTGGTATGATGATGATGATGATGAAAATGATGATGATGATGATGAGCCGTCATATTCGTCATAATCTTAGTCTTGGACATGTTTATCTTCAAGCATGTCGAAAATGTGTCATTTTACCATAGACTGAAAAAGAAAAACATACTATTGTTTCAATATCACTTGTGTCCATTGTACTAAAAAAACGACAGTTAACTAAATTGTTCCATAAATGTCACAAATGAGAAAAAAAAACACAGCACTTGAATATTTGATTTAGGTGTACATATTACCTAGGGAGCACTTATCCAGTGGAGAGCGCAAAGATACATTTTCCTTTGAAACACAACTCACCAATTTACGGGCGGCAGCGGACGAGGTAAGAGTGCTGTGATTGGTCAGCCGCTGCGAAACTGTCTGGCGGCCCGTCAACGTACATAGGTTGCGTATGCGAACGTTTGATGAATACAACAAACGTTCGCCGAGCCGCATTCCCCCGCAGGCGCAGTCAATTGGATATATAGTCCCTGATATTACCTAATCATTCGATAGGTATGAAATAACGGGAAAAATAAAAGAAAATTCAAAGTAATTGCACTTACCTCATCATCATCACCCAAAAACAACCAAACGACAAATGTCAAAAAATGGCGGTAATTTCATCGTAAATGCTATATTTTTTTTCATCCTAATACATTATAAACAGCACCAACTTTTAGCGATCCCGTGCCCTAATTCATCAATAAATTAAAAAGTGTTCTTGAAGTGAGGGTTGAAATAGGAGTCGTTTTCAACCGACTTCAAAAAAAGGAGGAGGTTCTCAATTCGACCCGTATGTTTTTTTTTTTTTTCTATGTTTGTTACGCGATAACTCCGCCAATTATGAACCGATTTGAACAACCCTTTTTTCGGCGTATAGGTAATACCTCAAGGGTGGTCCCATTGACACCAGGTCAGGATCTGATGATGGGATCCTGGAGAAATCGAGAGAACTCTTCAAATATTATAGGCAGACCTATAGTTATTTTTGTGTTTTTCATAATAACTCGTGCAAATGCACATGGTAAGCATAATATTGTGATGCGGAACTGCTGATGAAGACCACATATGGCCACCAGAACTGCTCCATACTAGGTACAAATACAATGCGTGGCTGACGGGCAGGCAACGCATAGCCTAAACCGGTGGACCTAGAGCCATGAAACTTTGTACAGGGGTTCCTTAGTAGCGTGGGGTAGCACTGATATAGGATTTGACAAAATTAATTCCCCAAGGGGGGGGGGGATAATGAATTAGTATTAAACTCAATCTAATCAAATAGGGTTTGTAGAAGTCGGTTTTTTCTAAAGTTTACTTTTTGTTTCAATTATTAGGGTTCCGATCCTTAAAAAGAAATAACCAGCCAAGTGCGAGTAGGACTCGCGCACCAAGGGTTCCGATTACACTTGGAGAGCGTAATACGTGTAATTAGTTTTCCACATAAAAAACTAATGTGTGATGTCATCCATGTAAACCAAATTGAATATTTTTTTAGAAAGACAGAAATTTACAGTTTTCAGATTTTTTTCTTTACTTGTGCTATAAGGCTTTTTCTTTCTAACGTCGAGGTCGACGGTGAGAAACGCATGCCGGCCTAGATCTGGTATGTGATAGACGTGTCGTCGGTCCCACGAGTCCGCGGGTCAGTAGGTACATATCAAGTCAATAGTCGTTTCACTGTGGTCTGTGGAATGGGTCGGTCGATCCACAATTTGGACACAAGTTGGACATAGATACCATGAATTCGTCGTGACCAGTATTCAGTGATCCAGCATTAAATAAACTAACACGGAAGGAATTTATTCTAGGCATGGCAGTAGTATAAATATGTTAAAGGTTTATACAATAGAAGGTAAGAGATACATTTAATAATAATAAGAGTAATGCGATTAATGAACGCTTTGAGGGCTGAGATAATAATGAATAGATTCGGTAGTACATAAATATCCGATTGCAGGTACACAACGCAAACCAGTCCGGGGCCGCGTAAACAACACCGGCACTGGTAACAACAGTGACACATCGCGACCGTTCTGAAGAGAAGCTAATAATAACAATGGTACAATTATTCGAATAGTATTGAACACACACAATGAAGTTACGAAAAGAGACGGAACAAAATACATAGGTGACATAAACAAAGTATGAAAGATTCTCACAGAGTAATAATAATAACCACAGTCTGGCCTATTTGTAACAATAAATATCTTCATTTCAGACCTTTGGTGAACCAACTTTATCACCTACAAAAATTGTTTTGATGTCCGACTCTTTGCGGATGCGGTGATAGGGCTGACCCTCGGCACGCCGGGCCAGGCAGGACGCGCCCTTCTCTCGTCCACGCCCATCTCCATCCATGAGCTTGGGCCTGCTCCCGCGCCTTGGCACAAAGCACCCGGTTCAGCTTAGTGAGCCGCACATTGACATAAAACTTCTGCGGCTCACCGGGTAGACCCAGGTTGGTCGTAGTGGTAGTACGCCGTGCCAGGCGCACCACGAGCGGCCGGTGCCTGTGCCCCTCGCCGGCGGAGGCAGGCGCGCCCACCCGCACCGCGCTCACCACGTCGCGCTCCTCCAGCGTCACACCCAGCTTCACCGCGAGTAGCGACACCAAATGCACCGGGTTTTCGCCGCTTACTTCCACCACTTTGGTGAACTCGACGTCGTTCGCCAACATGTCCTGGTCCCTATCATTGAGCTCCAGCTGGAGGTTAGTGATGGCCTCCTCTAGCATCTTCGTCCCCGAAGACACCACGGCATCTGCTAACTTCTTCTCTATGCCGTCGATGCGCCGCTCCACCGCATCGATGCGCTGGTCGCAGGCTCCAAGGGCGGAGCGGAATTCTTGAGTTTCGCGCCTAAACTCCCGCATTTCATCGCGCGTGTCCTGCATTTCCGTCCTTAGTAACCGTACCTCCAGCAGTAACGCTTGCAGTGGATCGGCGTCATCGTCGTCACCGAGTCGCGGCCGCTTATGACGTATGGTGATGCTTCCGCCATCCAGCTGCTGCTTCTTAATTTGCGCCAGGTCTGGCTCTGACGCCGAGAATTGGGGCTCGGGCAGCTGTAAAGGTTTGTGGCGGAGAGCGCTCTAGCCTTGACATCTTGAGTGGGATAAACGAAGACGACACAGCACGAGAAGCGCACTCAAGCAGCACACGGAGACCAACTATCCCGCTCTAGGACCACCCAGTGGGAAGAGCCAGTCCATAAGAGGCACCCAAGAGTGACCAGAAATTAGATTTTCGAAACTCTAAAAATATGTGTCACTGAGGCACAGATTAATAAAGAGACTGAGGATCGTACGCACGTCCACACATCACAGCGCTGTAGCTCGCGAGAAGGGGTCGTGACAGACGGACGGACAGACAGACAGACAGACAGACGGACAAAAAAGTGATCCTATAAGGCTTATAGGATCACTTTGTTGTCCGTCTGTCTGTCTGTCAGTCTGTCACGACCCCTTTTCTCAGGGACGCGTGAAGGTATCATGTTGAAATTAATATCGATTACTCAAGTCTAATAGTCCCTTGGACCTGTGAAAAAATTAAACTTCTAGGTTCACGCAATCAAAAGATACCGCGATATTATGTCATAATTTTGCTGAATTTGTATGAACTTGCATGGAACTCACAAGGGAATCAACACCTATAGGGTACTTCCGGTTGGCCTAGGATCATGAAATTTGGAATGAAGGAAGGTCTTATAGCACAAGTAAAGGGAAAAATCTGAAAACAGCACATTTCTGTCTTTCTAAAAAAATATTCAATTTGGTTTACATGGATGACATCACACTTTAGTATTTTATGTGGAAACCTAATTACACGTGTTACGCTCTCCAAGTGTGATCGGAACCCTTGGTGCGCGAGTCCTACTGGCACTTGGCTGGTTATTTCCTTTTAAGGATCGGAACCCTAAAAAGGAACCCTTGTAGGATCACTTTGTTGTCCGTCTGTCTGTCTGTCGGTCTGTCACGACCCCTTTTCTCAGGAATGCGTGGAGGTATCATGTTGAAATTAATATCGATTACTCAGGTCTATGGTCCCTTGGAGCTGTGAAAAAATTATACTTCTAGGTCCACGCAATCAAAAGATACCAAGATATTATGTCATAATTTTGCCGAATTTGTATGAACTCGCGTGGAACTCGCAAGGGAATCAAAACCTATAGGGTACTTCCGGTTGGCCTAGGGTCATATCATGAAATTTGGAATAAAGGAAGGTCTTGTAGCACAAGTAAAGGGAAAAATCCGAAAACTGTAAATTTCTGTCTGTCTGTCTGTCTGTCTGTCTGTCTGTCTGTCTGTCTGTCTGTCTGTCTGTCTGTCTGTCTGTCTGTCTGTCTGTCTGTCTGTCTGTCTGTCTGTCTGTCTGTCTGTCTGTCTGTCTGTCTGTCTGTCTGTCTGTCTGTCTGTCTGTCTGTCTGTCTGTCTGTCTGTCTGTCTGTCTGTCTGTCTGTCTGTCTGTCTGTCTGTCTGTCTGTCTGTCTGTCTGTCTGTCTGTCTGTCTGTCTGTCTGTCTGTCTGTCTGTCTGTCTGTCTGTCTGTCTGTCTGTCTGTCTGTCTGTCTGTCTGTCTGTCTGTCTGTCTGTCTGTCTGTCTGTCTGTCTGTCTGTCTGTCTGTCTGTCTGTCTGTCTGTCTGTCTGTCTGTCTGTCTGTCTGTCTGTCTGTCTGTCTGTCTGTCTGTCTGTCTGTCTGTCTGTCTGTCTGTCTGTCTGTCTGTCTGTCTGTCTGTCTGTCTGTCTGTCTGTCTGTCTGTCTGTCTGTCTGTCTGTCTGTCTGTCTGTCTGTCTGTCTGTCTGTCTGTCTGTCTGTCTGTCTGTCTGTCTGTCTGTCTGTCTGTCTGTCTGTCTGTCTGTCTGTCTGTCTGTCTGTCTGTCTGTCTGTCTGTCTGTCTGTCTGTCTGTCTGTCTGTCTGTCTGTCTGTCTGTCTGTCTGTCTGTCTGTCTGTCTGTCTGTCTCACCGTCTGTTAAGGCCGTATACGCCACAGAGGTCCTTACTAAGATTTAGCAATGCTCCACCACGCTGGCTCAGTGCTGGTGTCAACTGTCACTGTCTCTAAAGATACAAACTAGTTCAATGATACATACAACAAAAAATACACGTTAGTTTACTCACCACAGTTGGCAGGTGAAGCGTAGGAACAGCATATGGATGTAAAACACGCAGTCTTGTTAATTTAAAATCTTCTGATTTAAAGTGCCTAGTACATATGACTGGTTCGGGAAGGGAACCAATCATGTGCTCGTCTTATAGCATTAATCCATATTTCCTTTATGTTTGGACATTTAGGAAACGTTAAACAAAGGATACCCATTTTAGTTAACATGCGATGAATGCTTTATAATGTTATATTGTTAGGTATCATATTAGCATAATGTTTGAGGTAATTTATTCCGTGCTGCAACGGGAAATCAGATCATAGTTATTTAGCAATGGTTCAAAATACTTTGCCAATATAAGAGGCATTATTTATGAATTATTTGCAATGCAGAGCACCTTCCGTGAGTCATCTTATCGATATAGTAAACGAACACGTTATGGACATCACTAGTTTGCACAAAGCAATGCCACGTAATGACAGACAAGGAAGGAGCGATTATGCCTTGCAACGTGATAGAAAGAGACTTTCTTAAAAGACATCAACGGGCGCGGAGAACTTTATTTACTCTACACGCTTGTAATTTTACTTAGATCTTCATAAATTAACTTACCTGTGAAACGTTATACCATCTTTATGTACAGATGTTGAAGTCTTCTTGCCATACAATTTCACGCAACAATAATACATTTTGCACAACTAAAACCACGTCAATTATTTCTTGAACTTGCGTTGTCTTGGACATGTCCCTTGAGCGAACGCCGACCGCAGACTAAAGTTAGCAGGAAGGGCGTGTCTCGTAGCTATCGTCAATTGACTATACCATTGGCAGAGGGGGCCGCTCGACAGAGCTTATTACATTACGCGGTCGGTAGGGCACGATTTGTATAGACGTCTCACTCATATGGAACGACTAGAAAGAGACAGTGAGTCAGACAGGGCCCTGCCGACAGCGTAGTCTAATAGGCCCATATTCTCTTTTGGGTATTTTATCTGTGTTAGGTATCTACCTACTTCTTATCGTATTCTAGTATAGGTCCAAAGTATTGACCTATACTGTGTCTGAAGATGTTTAGATAATAGATTTTTTTGTTTTTGTACAGTCCCGATAATAATAGATCAATAACAATATGCGACACGTTTTTTTCCCTTCCGGGAAGGCAGAGAACTGCGCCCACTTTTGGCCAGTGTTTCAATACTCCATTTCGCGTGACAGGGGGCTTGCCTATAGCCTCAGCTATGGAATATAGAAGGTTTCCTGACGATGTTTTCCATCACCACGAGTAAGAACGTCCGTAAAACGTACTTTATCCTATAAGTAATATAAATAAGACATCTCTTGTCAGGGACTCGAACCAACATCTCCTGCTGTCCAGTCCATATTGTCACCATATCTACCTTTGTTATATTTTTATTTCAAAAATTTCAGGCAAACCCATGGAAACGACAAACCCAACAAAATCAAACCAGAAACTAAAATTGAAGCGACTTTTTACTTCAAAACCTAGTCACAAGAGTGCAAATAGAAAAGATGGAAACCACAGTAAAAGAAGTGTAAAGCATACTGAAAACAAACATGAAAAATCTGACCAAAGTAAGACACTTACCTCCAAATATCCCACACAAGTTATTAATCTTATCAAAGGGACAACCAAAAAGAAACCTAACATCTACCACCGACTACGTGAGAAATTGAGAAACCACATACATAAAGCAAAACGAAAACACGCAAAAAACAAAAGGCACGCTGCAAGACATAGTATATTCGATCCTTTGAAAAAAATCAGTAAAATATTCGGGAGTACCAAAAAAGTAACAGATGATATAGAATATCAAAAATCTAACAGCTTGGATCCCTCGTACAAACAATCACTCAGCCACTTTTCACAGCTAGTACCAAATATAACGCAAGACGCTGCTGACCAGCTTTCTGTGGGCACTAAAATGAAAAATAGAGATGAGCTACAAGAAAAAGAAAAACAAACTGATGAGCTATTGGATGATCAATCCGTGGTTCCGTCAACGGCGGATTTAGATGATCTGGGAATGAAAACTGCCACAGCAGAGAAGCTGCTGAATTCTACACAGAAGAATGACAAGTTATCATTAAAGTATGCGTTGGAGCAGTCGGGCTACTCCGTGGGAAAAGATCAATGGAATACTGAAAACCATGTTGAATTAAATGGTAAGAGTTGTCTTTTAGATTTTTTCAGACAGTCAAAGTCAAAGTCATAATTTTTTATTGACCATAAAATCATACAGCTTGTTTAGTCAACGTCATTATAATATTAATATTTTTGTATACTACCGCCCGTTCGGAAGTTGTGGGCTTAGGGATGGAGCAAAGAAGGGCAAGAAACTCCCCCGTACCTCTTTTAAATATGTGAGGGCCTTAAAAAATACAATTTTATGTATTTCCACTTAAGTCTAAGGAAATACACCGAAGAGAGACGTACTGACTCAATCCATCGCCCCTCTTTGGATTTCTATGCGCTGATATGGTAAAGACCACGCTGTTTTGTCATCTAAATATTATTTTACACTGTAAAGACTTCTATTAGACCGTTTTTCACATAGTTTTTAACCTCCTTTCTGGTAGGTCCGTTGCTTCGTTAGGTATTTTATTATAAAAACTAACACACACTACCATAAAATAATTAGCAACCTTATTGAGTCTGAACGCGGGCATAGCAATCTTATTTCTATTTCTAGTGCTAATACTATGATTATGACCTAAAGTCTTAAGTAAACCTATGTTTTTTTCTGGTGTACATGATATTTCGATAAATGTATATGTATTTTACATCCCTTAATGAGTGCCTAGCATCTAGTTGGTAGATAGCCCGAATGGCCCTTTTTTGTAAGACAATAATCGTGTTTATATCTGCTGCTCTCCCCCAAAGCAGTATTCCGTAAGACATAATACTATGGAAATAACTAAAGTAAACCAATCTGGCAGTTTCGACATCTGTAATGTGTCTGATTTGCCTGACCGCATAAGCAGCTGAGCTAAGTCTTCGAGCGAGACTCATACAGTGCTAAGATAAATAATAAATATCTAAATGTTCTCAATTTATCTATGTTGATCATAATACAAATTTTTATTAACCTTAACCTTCCCATTGGTCCCATTGACACCAGGTCAGGATCTGATGATGGGATCCTGGAGAAATCGAGGGAACTCTTCAAATATTATAGACCTATAGTGATTTTTGTGTTATTCATATTAACTCGTGCAAATGCACATAGTAAGCATAATATTGTGATGCGGAACTGCCGATGAAGACCACATATGGCCACCAGATCTGCTCAATACTAGGTACAAATACAATGCGTGGCTGACGGGCAGGCAACGCATAGCCTAAACCGGTGGACCTAGAGCCATGAAACTTTGTACAGAGGTTCCTTAGTAGCGTGGGGTAGCACTGAGATGGGATTTGACAAAATTAATTCCCCAAAGGGGGGGGGGGGGATGATAAGGGGTTACAGTTTGTATTAAACTCAATCTAATCAAATAGGGTTTGTGGAAGGCGGTTTTTTCTAAAGTTTACTTTTTGTTTCAATTATAAGAAAGTAACTTGAATATTTCGTGCAATAGATGCCTGATTATTATTTAAATAAGGTTTAAAATAATACCTATCGTGACGTAACATTCTTCATAATTTCGGAACGTTTACTGGAGTCTCAGAACGAGTCAGTTTGTTTGTGTTCTGTTCTGTCTGTGGTTTTTTGCAATGTCATTTACAAATCTGTCATAATAACAGACGAATGTTTCATAAACAAACCTTCAGGAAACGTAATATTAATTGTAAAACTGATAAAGCAAAGAGTGGCATGGAGAAAATTAGTACATTTGTATTTAGTACATTTGTATTTAGTACATTTGTGTTTAGTACATTTGTTTTTAGTACATTTGTATTTAGAATGTCGTGCGCTATCAAGGGGGCGCTAACATTTACATAAGAAATCATCAAAACACTGACAAAATCATTCAGCTTCTACCCGTAAGTAATAAGCTGGAGTTGCAGGTTCGAATCCCTGGCTGACCATGTACCAATAAGATAAGTCATTACGTTTTACGGACGTTCTAACGGTAATGGAAAACATCGTCAGGTAACCTTCATTACTCCATAGCCGCGGAGATGGGCTAGCCCTTGGGCTTCTTTGATGAAACAGTAATCTACTTCGATGATATCGATAAACAAAGTAAATACTGTCTTATATATTTTTTCGATATCGATATCGATACTCACTCTGTCGCAAGCTTTCATCCTTCGTACAGGACAGCGGACAGCCAACTTAACGGCGAAAAATAATTAAGAAAAGTTAGAATGTTATTCTGTTTTTTACAGAAATTTCCGAAATCCTGCAATATTTTTTGATTTGAATGACGGTTTTCAATTCAGAATACAATTATCTCGAAATGGTTTTCCCATTTTGTTTCCCTTGAAAGTAGATTATCTCGATTTTACGCTAGGCTAACGTCTCATTTATTCTATTGCATAGTTTATGGTATATTGCCAGCACCGGTCTTGACCCGGCATCTACTCAGTGATATGCGAGCGTGAGACCAGTACACCACGGAGCCTTTATTTCATTTTAGGTGAAAACCCAGATATACTAAGTCCTGTAACAACAAATGTCAAATGGGAGGGATTGAAAAAAATTTTTACCTCAAAAGTAATGGAAAAATACTTTGATGACAAAATGCAAAGTTGTAAAAAATGCCAATATGGAAGAAAAGTTAGAGAAATTACCGAAAGATATTTTCCAGTCTATACTCCGGCAAAAGGCATAAGAACCACAGCTTGGGCATATCTCAAGGATAATACCATTACCGAACTTAAAGATAATACAAGTGGTAAACGTAATATATTCAAGACAATGCTTAGAAAATTCGAATTAAGTAAAACACCTAAAAATAAAGCAGTTATTTCCAAAAGACTTGCAGAAAGAAATCCTCGTTTCAATCCAGTGAAAATGTTCAAGGAAATGTTTTTAGGGATGGAGGCAAACGAAAGAAATAAAACCGACCAATATTTTCCTGCATATCATTACACTGAAACACCAAAATACAAAACTTATGGAGAAACCCAGGTTTTGGAGAAGTATCAAAAGAAACCTACGTACATTTCAGAATACAAGCCATCAGAGGCAATAAAAACTTTAGAAAATTTATTGAAGTTAAAAAAGGGAGATTATTCAGCGGAAAAAAACATGCAGACTACAGAATATCCATTTAAAAAAAAAACTTTGGACGACATGGAACAGTCATTTAAGGCTGAAGATGCTCAAGATATGGTTTTAGTACCAATCAAAATTAAAGACTTCCATCACACAGAGGAAAAATATCCATCAAAGACAACATACACTTTGAAAAAATACCCCTCGAATGACATGGGAAGATATACTACATTGGAGCAGAAAGGTTCTCAAGAAATAAAATTTAAAGATCTTATGGAAAAACACCCATCAAAGTTTAGTAACAGTTTGCAAAAATATCCTTCATTTGAAAAAGATAAAAACACGTTGACATCTTCAGATATTCAAGAAATGTACTCACCGAAATTTAAAAGTCATAAGGAAAAAGAGCCATCAAAGTTTAGTAACAGTTTAGAAAAATATCCCAATGATTTTGGCACGTTGGAAACAGAATCGACCAGTTATCCGATGTCTATGTACCTGTCGAAGCTTAGAGATTCTCTGAAAACTACCCGGTTGGATTCAAATGTTGGTATGTTATTCTTTCCTCTGTGTTCTCTCACAATTTAGAATTTTGGAATTTATTTTATTTTTATACTCAAAAAGTTTACACCATCTTAACCTAGTAACAGAATGTGCATACTTTTAGAAAAATGAATAAATCATCTGTTTGGGCTAGGGCTAGGTTAGGTTGAGTTCCTAACCTCCTCACTAGGATTCCCTGTGTCGAGGAGGTTAGTCACTTCTCACATTAATTTGGTTTGATATTGTGTTCAACTTTACAAATATTAAGTATATGTACTAGAATAACTTAGAATACAAGGTAAAAGTTAGAGTACAAGGTAAAAGTATCTAATTCTTATTAATTTTGTTATTCATTTCTTGCGAAAGTTAAAGTAGAGTAGAGTATGTGTGTGTAGAGTGTACCTACGTGTGTTGGAGAAGGTGTGGAGTGGACAATGCCACATAGTGATTCTTACCCCACCACACCTAATTTGCTATGACCTATCATCTCAAAAACCTTATATAATATGAGCTGTAGACCTCGCGAGCGACACCGGGAGTTATTAGAGTTATTTTTCCGTTTTTGTTTGATTTATTTACTATAATTTGCATGTTGTTAAACTATGGATCTTGTATCTGATATAGCCATCAGGTCCATAAAGACATTAAGACACCTGCACATTCCAACCGTCGTCGAACATTTTATCACGTTGACTACCCAGTCCCGGAATCAAAATAATAATAATAATAATAATAATCCTGTAAAGGATGTTACTGCTGCGCCCGTATGTTTTTGCTCGACTTGGCGTGGGGGCGCTGCCGCGCCCCCAGATAATTTTCCATCCCCTCACCTCTCACATCGTACTTGAAGTTTATCGGATGAACAGATGCAATTATTATAATAACCGGCCAAGTGCGACTCCGACTCGCGCACGAAGGGTTCCGTACCATTATCTATAAAAAAACCGCAAAAAAAAAACACGTTAGTTATTATTGGAGCCCCCCTTCATATTGAATTTATTTGGTTTTTTACTATATGTTGTTATAGCGGCAACAAAAAGAGCACCTGATTATCCGATTTTAGTAGTAAGTCGGGGTCGTTCGTTTCTAGCAGCAGGTTGGGGGATTGGTAAACCGAGAAGAGAATGAAGGAACGTTGATTTATTTCCTGTTTTACACCAATAGCCTCTAAATGCTTTGTTTGCGGCGTGCAGAACAGTGAGTGCTTTAATTCTGATTTTACAAATATAGCTACGCCCTGTCCCTTGCCAGAGTGATGCTTATCGTGCCTATAACAAGAAAATCCGGGAAGCTTAAGAGAAATCCTATTCGACAACCTTGTTTCAGATATTGCTACCACATCAATATTCAGTCCACTCACCAGTTCCAGGAGCTCGCGCTGCTTTCTACCTATACGCCGTCAGCGTTCCAGTGGATGACGCACAATTCATGACAATTAAATTTAGTGACCTAGGTGGGTTAGAATAAGAACCACTTTGACAAACATAGTATTACATTCAGTGAATTGACCTCTGATTGTTTTTATAACGCCGAGGATTTCAAGCATCTGTTTTGTAGTGGGATCTTGATCAGCGTGCGATTCAGGAGGTTTTTGCTCGGAAGAACGGATGAGCTGCTCTGACGGCCGCCGGGTGCCTTTTACAAGATTAGCCCATGAACTTACAGTGGCAGCTGGCATCGGTGTCGTCTTGTTAGCCAGAGGCTGTCCACGTTGTAGTTTCTGAGGTTCATCTTGAATGCGTGATTTCTCTTTCAGCCGTTTCAGGTATTTTTGGCGTTCATGACATTTGGAGTAGTTGGCAGCATGATCCTCGTTGCAGTTGCAGCAACGAGCAGGAGAATCTCTGTCTTTTTTAAGGCAATCTTTGCTGGCGTGTGGCTCGGTGCATTTGACACACTTTAGAGGGAGATAGCAAGAGTATTTGGCTCGTTTCATTTGGGGGCCCCGCGCACCAGCATACTCAATAGAAATAGAAATATATTTAAAATGCCAGAGCCATGCGATTTTCCCGGGGCGGCTGGCGCCGCCCTATTATACGTTCTCATGCATTTCACGGAGGTTCTCGTTACTCGTGCTGTTAGCCATGGGTTTCCGGGGTGGCTCACGCTACCCTATATGATTTTATGAGTTTCTTAGTACTCGTTTTGCTAGCCATGGCAAAGGACAATGAGTAATAGTGGTGCCTTTGTTTTTTCGCGCGGCCATTAACCAAACTTTGTTTTTCTAGTGCAGAATAGTGCAACAAATAAAAGTTAAAATGACATTATATACCACTATAACTCAGTCCGGACTCAGTTAGAGGAGCTCAAAGTTTGTAACTTGTATTAGGTTTTTGAGATGTATTGGTATACTAGGGGCAAGTGAAGTGAGCAAACGTAATCATAATCATAGCGTAAACATGGCTCAACTTGGCTCGGTGATCCAGATCATAATCATAGCGTAAACATGGCTCAGCTTGGCTCGGTGATCCAGATCATAATCATAGCGTAAACATGGCTCAGCTTGGCTCGGTGATCCAGATCATAATCATAGCATAAACATGGCTCAGCTTGGCTCGGTGATCCAGATCATAATCATAGCATAAACATGGCTCAGCTTGGCTCGGTGATCCAGATCATAATCATAGTGTAAACATGGCTCAGCTTGGCTCGGTGATCCAGATCATAATCATAGCGTAAACATGGCTCAGCTTGGCTCGGTGATCCAGATCATAATCATAGCGTAAACATGGCTATGCTTGGCTCGGTGATCCAGATCATGATCATAGCGTAAACATGGCTCAGCTTGGCTCGGTGATCCAGATCATAATCATAGCATAAACATGGCTCAGCTTGGCTCGGTGATCCAGATCATAATCATAGCGTAAACATGGCTATGCTTGGCTCGGTGATCCAGATCATGATCATAGCGTAAACATGGCTCAGTTTGGCTCGGTGATCCAGATCATAATCATAGCATAAACATGGTTCAGCTTGGCTCGGTGATCCAGATCATAATCATAGCGTAAACATGGCTCAGCTTGGCTCGGTGATCCAGATCGATCGTTGAGGTTAAGCAACACCAAGTGTGGTTGATTTTTGGATGGGTCAAGTAAAACGACTAGTGGTATTACTTAGATGGCTGTTTCTGTACTTCGGAGGTCACATAGCAGGGACCGACGATTTAACATGACCTCCGAAGCACAGAAGCGTCTCGTTTTACATGAACCATTACTTGGGAAGGTCCTCTAGGAATCCGGCAATGCTTTTACTTAAATATTTGGGTAACGTGTTGTAGTGTATCCTGGCAAGGTGTCGCCATGTAAAGGATGGGCCTATTGGTGTGGAATGATTAGTCACAGGTTCGATAGACAGTCGTGTAATGCGCCATGAGTCATACAATACAGGCTATATATAGATGTACGGTCGCCTGCGCCTAAAAGTATACAAGCATTACATGCGGGATTCACTCGTTAATATGACCATCCGTACTTTTAGACGCTGGCGACCGTACGTAGGGTTAGTGTGTGCATACACTACAGTATTGTACAGTATCGTATATGTAACGTATCGTATTGTAACTATACGCAGAGGGTACACATTGCCCTGCGCGTCCAGTATAACAACGCGTTCAGGGTGTTGATGGGGCTACCGTGGCATTGTAGCGCCTCAGGAATGTTTGCGGAGGCGAGGGTCAACGGCTTTGCCGCGATCATCAGAAAACGCTGCGCGTCGCTGGTAGGTCGCGTCCGCGGCAGCACCAACACCATCCTGAGCGTGCTGGGGGGCGGAGGGACTCGCGACTGCTGCCGCACTGGTTCAGTCTACATGCGCGTGGATATCCGGGTGCTCCAGCCGCGGGGAGTACATCTTCTCGTTGTTGTTTCTGTTTCTGTTGTTGTCAATGTTATGTAAATGTTGTCTATGGGTCTATGCCTCAAATAAACAAATTGAATTGAATTGGTATAAAATAAGGTGGTCCAAATTGGTAAGCATTTTAGTATTCTTGGGGTGAAAATGTATTTTTTAAATGTCACTTTTTAGTCAATTCAGTTAAATACAAGCCTTTCTGTTCCAACCCTTTGATCTAACGCTCTTTAAATTAAATACTTACAATATTAAACGTATATATTGCAGAAAACCAAGCAAAGGGTATAACAGAAGAGCAAGAATCCTCCGACGATTCAACATCTGGCGACTACTTTGGAGACCTCATGGATAAAGATGTACAGAATACAAAGAGTAACGTTTTGCAGAGCTTAGACCTGCACTTTCAGCCAGGCGGCCCGGAAAAGGGATTGTTGGAAAACGAGGCGAAATCTAAGCACCGGTTTGACAACACGGCTCCTAAAATGGACTTCGATTATCACTCAAAAACAACAGAGGCCGATCCGTCAAGGATGTTTATAAATCAACTGTATAAAGGTACAATTAGAATTTGGAATAATAAATATTGTTCCTTCGAACCGGATGATGTTTTTGATGCTATGGTCTAGCTAAAGACTAAAAGCGTCAAAAACATCATCCGGTTCGAAGGACCAATATTTGAACTGTGACCCCTGGAATAATTTGGAATTTGGAATTTGGATTTAAAAACGAAAAGTCTATTAACCACCACGCAATTGAAAAATAATAGGCAAATTGAAAAACATTTATTACTATAGACCGGAATCTGATGGCAAATGGGGAAATAAAAATTTGAGTGTGCAATACTGGGGAAATTCTAAAAGTTCATTCATTTTGTTTGTGTCACCCTTTGATCTCCGCCTTGCCACCCAATTTGAAAGAACGCCGACACTCGGTCAAAGAAAGCAGCTGCGGAGTACACTCGCAAGATATTTTGTAGTTTGTATCGAAATGCCGTGCCGTAGTGAAAGGTTTTGTTTGACTAGGATGTTATTTCGTCCTTGGGAGGACCATGAACCTGTCTGGGTTACCTCAAGTTGAAATTCCCTTAAATGTAGCAATGTAGACAGTGATCTTATAAGGGCTCTTTTTTTTCTTTTAAGGATCGGAACCCTAAAAACGGGTTTTTTGTAAAACATGTAAACAAACAAATTATACTTAATCAATGTCACACTATTTCTTGCTGGTGTCCCGACACAGCCTGGTCGAACGCACTGTACGACGCGACGACCTTATCTGACAGGTGACGATAGACAAAAAAAATATCTTTGGTTTTATGCCATCAGATTCCGGTATACCTATACAAGGTGTAAATGAATTAACGCAAAATGAGAAACTACTTTGTTAGGGACATCATTAAACATAAAAATAAACATTTACATACAGGCACATACATTGCTTCTGGCCCACACTACCCTGTGTCGTGGGAACCAGAAACAGCGACATCACAAACATGTAAACATCCAAGACCTGGGTTTTTTTTGTCCCCAGCCGGGCAACTTTCAATAGGAAACCGATTTGTTCAGAGCAACTTCATTTTTCACTTCTCCAGACAAATCAGCTGACCCACTCAGGCCAAAATGTACTGGGAAGTGAAAAATAAAGTTGCTCTGATCGGTTTCATAATTCATAATTCATAATTTCTTTATTGCACACAAAAAGTTACATAGGACAGTAAAAAACATAGAAAACGTGTACAAAGGCGAGCTTATCTCTAATAAGAGATCTCTTCCAGCAAACCAAATAGGGATGAGACAGGTGGATTGCTGAGCAGGAGTAGACTCATGTTTCATAATGAAAGTTGCTCGGAATAATGAAGTCCCTAACAAAGAAGTTTCTCAATTTGCGTTAGTTCATTTACACCTTGTATACCTAGCGGTATTTGCACATCAGAAACGGTCATGCAGGAGCTACATCAGTAATCTCTCCTACACGGGTAGCATGGGCGACCGTTTCTATCGGCATTTGTTTCGGGTACTTCCGTGAACTTTTTGTCAAAGAGTGTAAACAGTTGTGTGTGTGTGCATCATTTGAAAGATCATACAAACACAATAAAACATTATATTCATATCATCAGACTGCCTGCATTAACATCGATTAATATGATGCTCTGTTTTTGAACAGGAGGGTTACTCCAATCTTTTAAGTTAAGTAAAACTCAAGGTTGAATCAATACCATAACGATTTTTCGTACTCCAACCTTCCTAATTAATCTTGAGTCAATCTTGAATTTGATCTGACGGATCAGCTGAAAACATTCATTCAATTCGTACCACAAGGTGCCATTTGACAGCAAAGAAATTCGATTTGCATTGACCAAACTTCAAAAAAACCAGATCAAAATAAGTTCTTCGGTATGCGTCTTTTTTAGTGTTAATATATATTAGTTTTACTTTAGTTTTCGTGGTTTCTGTGCTTACAGCATCAATCACATAACTAAATTTCTAGCAGTAATTCAAACGAGAACGTAGTGTAGGCTGAAAGATTGAATATCTGAGCTTAAAACTCACGGGGATAACGAAATGCCTGTTTGATGTTTACATAGTCATGACGTCCTGAAGCGTCATGCGCTATGCATGATTCCTGTTGCCGAATGCAGTATTTTAATTTTTCGTTTTATTGAATCAAATGAAATTAGTGTTTTAAATTCTTTTAATATGTATTTTCCCCTAGAATCTTAAATCTTTGATTATTTCATACAGTCGTCTGGCCTATTGCCAATCCTATTTCGCGGCAAAGAAAAGCACGAAAACTCGCGATTATTTACCCCTAAAAACCCCTATATAGCAAATTTCATTGAAAACTACAGCGCCATTTTTTAGAACACAAAACATATATCGTTAAATACAAATATTCCTCGTATTAGGTATTGGCTACCGCTCGGTTTGGACCAACCGTTACGCGGCTCGCGGACACCAATTGGGGGATTAGGTGTGTAAAACGGCCATCTAGTACTGATTGTTTAAAATTTACAATTATTTTTTACAGTAGCAAGCGAAAAGTCTCTTAAGTCTGGCCATTTTATTAACGGCTTTACAGTAGTTTCTGAAGACATCATGGTCATGGGCCGTGGTAAAGACGAAATGAAAAAGCATCGTTCTACAACCAGGCTGACAACAGACTCTAGTTTAAGAAATGAAGGTAAGAATCCAATTATGTTTGTACGATTCCATCGTGCATCGCCAGGTTTAGCGCGTCAGCGTAAATGTACAATTACTTGTTCATTATTTTGTAAGTTATCATATAGTTCAGTTCACATTCGCCTGGTCAATAGGTGCGCACTGTTGTAATCATAACAATAGTCATCACTCTTTCCTGTTTCACCAATCATCATCATCAAGTTTAATGTACTGCCAGCAAGGGCTCGTACAAGGTTCCTGACCCTGTGGCCTTATTATTTTATGGAAAACGCATCGCCAAGCCATCGATCGCTCCAAGGGCGCAAATCACCGTATTTGGCGTTCCGGCGGCGGCGGCGGCGGAGGCGGCGGCGGCGCGCCTGTTTTAAAAGCTTTTCAACCGACTTCAAAAAAAGGAGGAGGTTCTCAATTCGACCCGTATGTTTTTTTTTTTTTTTTTTTTCTATGTTTGTTACGCGATTGCTCCGCCAATTATGAACCGATTTGAACAAATCTTTTTTCGGCGTATAGGTAATACCTCAAGGGTGGTCCCATTGACACCAGGTCAGGATCTGATGATGGGATCCTGGAGAAATCGAGAGAACTCTTCAAATATTATAGGCAGACCTATAGTGATTTTTGTGTTTTTCATAATAACTCGTGCAAATGCACATGGTAAGCATAATATTGTGATGCGGAACTGCTGATGAAGACCACATATGGCCACCAGATCTGCTCAATACTAGGTACAAATACAATGCGTGGCTGACGGGCAGGCAACGCATAGCCTAAACCGGTGGACCTAGAGCCATGAAACTTTGTACAGGGGTTCCTTAGTCGCGTGGGGTAGCACTGATATAGCATTTGACAAAATTAATTCCCCAAGGGGGGGGGGGGGGGATAAGGGGTTACAGTTAGTATTAAACTCAATCTAATCAAATAGGGTTTGTGGAAGTCGGTTTTTTCTAAAGTTTACTTTTTGTTTAAATTATATCTACTCTCATGACATAAAGTTCGAATCACAAACTTGAAATCGAATTCATAATGACGTACTTTATAAACGCAATAGAGCCGACGACTAATGTCCAAAATACAAAATGTCCAACTACGATTGATGTCCAACACGACTTTTGTCCAATTATGAATTTCGTCCAACACGAATTTTGACCAACAAGAATTTCGTCCAAAATGTATTTTGTCCAATACGAATTTTGTCCAATACTAATTTTGACCAATACAAATTTTGTCCAATACGAATTAACAAAGGCGAGCTTATGTCTAATAAGAGATGTCTTCCAGTATACCTTCTTTACATTACTTCACATTATAATTTTTTGACAGCTGTCACGATTTTTGACAGATGTCACAATTTTTGACAGATGTCACAATTTCTGACTGGTGTCACTTATTTGACAGGTGTCACTATTTTTGACAGGTGTCACTATTTTTGACAGGTGTCACTATTTTACTACAGTGTCAAATGTCAGAATAAGTGATATCTGTAAAAAATAATAATATAAAGTTGTATATTTGTAAAATTCTTTTTTCAATTTAAAAATTATTATGCTTGTAACACCGTTTAGGTCACTGGATATTCAGTGGTGGCCAGATAATTAGAAACGCCTGGTACTAAATCCAATACATTGAGTTTTAACTGCTCTGGACTTTTTATTCATAAAAGAATTTTGGTGGTGTATTTAAGTAGTCACACTATTTGGCGTACTAAATAAGTGAAAAGGATATTTCAAAACACTTGCAACAAAAAAGTTTTTCTAACATTATCTTAGACCGAGCATAATTTGACTAGGCGTGTAGATGGACAACTAATTAGAAACAAAATAAAAAGACATATGTAAGTATAAATACTTTTTTTAATGAAACAGGAATAAAACATTGGTGATCAGTGATATTTACAAAAAACTTAATCATGTTAATGTTTAGTAGATTTACCCCTTTTGTCTATTATGGCCCTACACTACAGTGACGCGGCATTGACGCTTTGAGATTTTCGCCGGTGCTCAGAGGAATGCTGTTCTATGCTTTTACAAATCCGTCATAAAGTGCACCCCCATTGCTGTAGCGTGTATGCGACACCTTCTTCTTTACAATGTGCCATAAATTTTCAATTGTATTAATATCCGGACTATTTGCGGGCCGCAGTCTAATACTGACAGATTGTTCTCTGACTAAGTTATCCTGCCTATGTTCAACTGTTTTTGTGCTGTTGACTTTGTAAATTTTAAATAAATAAATAAAGACCTTCACGCTGTTTGCGGTATGCTTCGGATCATTGTCTTGTTGGAAGATCCATGTCACTGGTAAAATTTCATCAGGATAAGGAATCATGGTCTCTTCTAATATTTTATTGTATTGGTGCTGATCCAGCATGTCTTTAATCTTTTTCACGGGACCAATCCCGAATCCAGAAAAGCAACCCCATACTTTTATGTTTCCAGCACCATGTTTTACTGTTTTCTTTGTAAACTTAGGGTCAAATAGCTTGCTGACAGGGCGACGAACATATCGTTTGCCATCCGAATTTATCATACTAATCTTCGTTTCGTCCGAAAAGAGTACTTTTTCCCACTCCAGATCGGTCCGATCGCGGCACTTTCTGGCAAAAGCCAAACGGGCTTCCTTATGAAGAAGCGATACTTTTCGGCAAACCCTTCCGTGTAAACCATGCTCCACTAATCTCCTGCGGACAAGTCTTGCGGATACTTTCCGTGGGTTATTTTCGCCGAAAAGTTCATTTTTCATGTCCTTTGACCCTTTGAAAGGGCCAAGTTCAGCCAAACGCACCATCATCCTGTCCTCGCGTAGTCTTCCGTGGGCGAAGTTTTCTTGAGACATTGTTTGTTGTTTCATGTTGTTTAAAATGACTAATAGTATTGTATACCATCTTTACGGAACATCAAATATGTCCTGCGATCTTCTTGTACGTCCAATTATGTCTCGAATGTAAACAAACTATAATCTTTCTGGTATTGGGGTCACAGCTCTTAGATTTACCCATTTTCTTTAAAAATGAGACCAATATAATTCAGTAGCAATGAAAAAATATTTATAAATGGCGCCAAAAATACATAAACATAGACTATGACTTTTTAGTTTTTAATTTTTAACCTATTACGACCCAGATCATTTAATTTTCATGTTTCTAATTAGTTGTCCATCTACACGCCCATTTGCTATGAAAATCCCGACCCCTAGTCATAACTTAAAGACTGTATACCATCTTTACGGAACATCAAATAATATGTCCTGCGATCTTCTTGTACGTCCAATTATGTCTCGAATGTAAACCAACTATAATCTTTCTGGTATTGGGGTCACAGCTCTTAGATTTACCCATTTTCTTTAAAAAATAAGACCAATATAATTCAGTAGCAATGAAAAAATATTTATAAATGGCGCCAAAAATACATAAACATAGACTATGACTTTTTAGTTTTTAATTTTTAACCTCTTACGACCCAGATCATTTAATTTTCATATTTCTAATTAGTTGTCCATCTACACGCCCATCTATAACTTTGGCAGTTTGCTATGAGAATCCCGAACCCTAGTCATAACTTAAAGACTTTTCAGATGACTATATTTTTCTGGACCCGGCCGATGATGTCGAAAAAGAGAACGGTTATGTGATGCCGAAATTGTCTAGGAAGTCAGTGACGGCGCCGACTGTGAAGGACAAAGGTAAGCAAATCCTCGAAGCAAGGGCGGGTTTAAGGGGGGGGGGGGGGGGGAGCATGGGTTCACGAATTGAAAAAATATTGATCTTACGTCAGGTATGCCAAATTACAGTTACACAGAAAAAGTTTTTTTTTTTGTATTTTATACAAACTTCAGCCCCCTTTTTGCCCCTCGGGGATGCAGAACTTTGGGAAAAATTGCTGAACTTACGTCCTGGATCTTTAAACTACCTATCTGCCAAATTACAGCTTCATAGGTCAAGTATTTTTTTTTGCTCATACAAACTTTACCCCTCCCCCTCTTAGCCCTGCATCACAAATCCAGGTGGCTCCACTTCTTAAATCCATCTTTTTTACCTACAAATTAATCCTTTGTTCACAAAACGCCATATATATTCTATAACGCTCAAACTATACTTGAACTTGCAAAAAAAAAAAACTTAAACTACTCACGATGCAACCTGACTTGCAATCTGTTGCTGCAACTCATAGAAGGCAGGTTGCCTTGCAACCGCCAGAGAAGGACAAGACAGTAAGATAAACAGAAAGAGAAATACAAGTTGCAGCAACAAATTGCAAGTCAGGTTGCATATCGTGATTGATTTTTTTGCCCGTCCGCCCCTTGTGCCCCTCAGAAAAAAATCCTGGATCCGCCCTTGCCTTGAAGCCTAGGAATTTCTTTACGAAGCTAAGTCGTAGAGCAATTTGAATTTTTGGCAGATAGCACTTGGACAACGAGGAGATTGCAGATCAGTTTTAAAATAATTTTCCTAAAATGAAAAAAGGGGGAGTAAAACTTGAATTATATAGGAAACGCCTTTATTGCTAAATGAGGAATTTAACAACAGGGCCTAGCATGGACTGTGCAACTGACCATTATTTAAGCCGCCGGCATCGGCCAGTCAAACAAAAGAGCCTTACCTAATGAGCCTACAATAAAGCATTACCTCAGTTTATTTATTTTTTGCTTTATTTTACTATTTCTATTTATTTTTGTCTGTCTTTACAGAAAGATCTACGAAAAAATCGAGAGACAAAACCAAAACAAAACATGTAAGTACCTATTTTATAAACAAAACTAACTAAGTACCTACATACTTGATATCGATTCTCGCGATTAAAGGCCAATGCAACTTTTGCCATACAAAGCTGGCATGTTTTGCCATACAAAGCTGGCATGTTTTTTTTTCTCTTTGCCAATTCTGAAACCAAGGCCATAAGTTGAGGACTGTATGAGAAATCAATAGCAAAAAGAACCAGGTCTTTCAGTCGCATCAAATTTTTATCACACAAAAAATCAGCTGGTTTTAACAGATAATATGAAAATAGATATGGAAAACGATGGGACACTTATTTTGTTATTTTAGTGTTCAATCTTATTTTTAAGTGATAATTAGACAGATAGATAGATAAATTAATTTATTCATTGCAATGTTACACACACAGACACATTATTTTAATATTATTATTATGAGCCTATTATGTCCCACTGCTGGGCAAAGGCCTCTCTCCCCCTCTTCCACTCCATCCGATCCTGAGCGGTTTTCCTCCAGTCTTTATCCCATAGACTTAACTCATGACTCCATCTTTTCCTGGGTCGGACACAGACACAATAAAAAATAAAAAAAACTGGTCAAGTGCGAGTCGGACTCGCGCACCAAGGGTTCCGTACACGCTGTCAGTACCCTATTATATTTTATGATGACGTCTTTGTTTAGAAATGTCCCAGGAAAACAAAGCTCAAAACTATGTTTATTCTTTAATTATTTCATTCAGTATTTTTTTTATTACATCGTTGCCTCTGCTAAGCAAAGGTATTCGTAGCTCTTCAGCCGAACTCCTCGATATCTGAATTAATTTCAAAAATCTCTAAAACTAATGGATATAAAAATATATTTAAATGTGTTTCGTAATAAGCATTTAAATATGTCTCAAAAAAATACCTGTCCCAAAAATGAAATGTTTTGGATTAGAACGTGGCATGCGTCCTACCTAATTAAAATTAATCGTAATCGAGGAGACTCTCTGAATCTAGCCGGTTGGCCGAGCAAGCAGTTCGTCATGTGATTTGAGAGTAATTGGGAGGAAGCTGTTCATTTCATGGTTTGATCCCCAGTGAAGATAATACCTACCTACTTATTGTTTGTAGGGTTCCGATCTTTAAAAGGAAAAAAAGGAACCCTTAAAGGATCACTTTGTTGTCCGTCTGTCTGTCCGTCTGTCACGACCCCTTTTCTCAGGAACGCGTGGAGGCATCATGGTGAAATTAATATCGATTACTCAAGTCTATAATCCCTTAGAGGTGTGGAAAAATTAGACTTCTAGGTCCACGCAATCAAAAGATACCGCGATATTATGTCATAATTTTGCTGAATTTGAATGAACTCGCGTGGAACTCGCAAGGGAATCAAAACCTATAAGGTACTTCCGGTTGGCCTAGGGTCATGAAATTTGGAATGAAGAAAGGATTGGAAGGTCTTACTTATAGGACAAGTAAAAGGAAAAATCTGAAAACTGTAAATTTCTGTCTGTCTGTCTGTCTGTCTGTCTCACCGTCTGTTAAGACTTTTTCTCAGAAATGGTATAAAGTTGAAATTAATATCGATTACTCAAGTCTGTGATCTCTTAAAGTTGTGAAAAAATTAAACATGTAGGTCAATGCAATCGATAGAGACCGCATGTCTCAATTTTGCTGAATTTGCTTGATATTCGCAAGGGAATCAAAACTAGAGGGTACTTCCCGTTGACCTAGAATCATGAAATTTGGCACGAAGCAAGTAAAGAGAAAAATCTTAAAACTGCAAATTTCTGTCTTTCTAAACAAATATTCAATCGGGGGGCACGGTAGTGCCACTGCCAAGTCGAGCGCGAAGCAAACACTGCCGTACCATCCTTTACTGGAACCATTTCGCCGCATTTTCAGGCCCCTATTTGAGAACCTCTGGATAAGACCAGAACGCTGAAATTTTTGTCATCCAGTAAGCTATAATCATATACTTAAAATTCAACATTTTAAGTCAGTAGTTCCTTTAGTTCCGAAGTTAAGCGAAAGCAAAGTTTTGCATTTATGACACTCAGTCACTCATGATCATCAGAATAGAACTAGTACTTCCCATAAACTCAGAGAGCTGAAATTTGGTACAGAACTAAGGTTTAATGGCCACATAAAGGGAAAACTATAATAACCGGCCAAGTGCGAGTCAGACTCGCGCACGAAGGGTTCCGTACCATTATCTATAAAAAAACCGCAAAAAAAATATATGGGAGCCCCCCCTAAATATTATTTTAATATTTTTTTTAAGTAAATAATATATTCAATATATTGTGAACATTTTAAGCGTTTACCTGCTACCATTATCGATATCGAGCAAAAATGAGCAAAAAAATCACGTTTGTTGTATCGGAGCCCCCCTTAATATTAAATTTCTTTTGATTTTTATAGCGGCAACAGGAATACATCATCTGTGAAAATTTCAACTGTCTAGCTACCACGGTTCATGAGATACAGACTGGTGACAGACAGACGAACGGACGGACGGACGGACAGACAGCGAAGTCTCAGTAATAGGGTCCCGTTTGGCACCCTTCGGGTACGGAACCCTAACAAAAACTAGGATAATCGAAGATCTGGAGTACCTGGTGACCCTGATTAGAAAACACAAGAGCCCAACCAAACTATTAGAGATCGACATACCGCCTTTACAAAAAATATTCAACTTGGTGGGCCGCTTCATTTGATGTCAAAAATCGAAGGTCTGAAGTATCTGATGAAGAACCCTCAGCAGGCTGCAGGTCTCAGCTGTATTAGAGATATGGTAATGCCCCCTTCTACTATTGGTACATAAGAAATCGACTGTCATTGCAAAAATCCAGCGTAGTGGGACACATCTTCTAATTTAATCTAGCCTGTAGCGTCCCACTGCTGGACGAATACCTTCACTTCTGCTTTTAATACGCATATAAATAAAACTAGCTTTTACCCGTGACTTCGTCCGCGTAGAGTAATGCTTGTTTTCTAGATATGAATTCCTGTAACAATATCCCTGCAGCTTTGTTTATGGCTTTGCCCGCTACTACGTCTGATATTTGACGATAGCTCAGGCTAATATAATAATCACAAAACACACAAAAGACACCTTGCATTCACATTCATATAATAACCTGTGTGTATAATTTCTGAGAATGATGCTTGTGACAGACGGACAGACAGACGAAACTATAAGGGTTCCGTTGTCACCATTTTGTCTAACGAACCCTAATAAATAACTTTAAATGCAAAATTTCAAACCCCTTTTCTTTCACTCTCTTAATAAGTAGTTGAATTCCCGACAATAACGATATGCATTGCTTTAATTTCCAACTATACCTAAGCTAAGATAACAACTATGGTATTCCCGTCCTCAACGTTCGATTTTAAAATCGTTTTTGTTTTCGTAAACGGCGACCCGATAAACCATAGTATCTTATCTTATCTTGTCTTGTCTTGTCTTGTCTCTTCTCGTCTCGTCTCGTCTCGTCTCGTCTCGTCTCGTCTCGTCTCGTCTCGTCTCGTCTCGTCTCGTCTCGTCTCGTCTCGTCTCGTCTCGTCTCGTCTCGTCTCGTCTCGTCTCGTCTCGTCTAGTCTCGTCTCGTCTCGTCTCGTCTCGTCTCTTCTCGTCCTGTCCTGTCCTGTCCTGTCCTGTCCTGTGCTGTGCTGTGCTGTGCTGTGCTGTCCTGTCCTGTCCTGTCCTGTCCTGTCCTGTCCTGTCCTGTCCTGACCTGTCCTGTCCTGTCCTGACCTGCCCTGCCCTGTCCTGTCCTGTCCTGTCCTGTCCTGTCCTGTCCTGTCCTGTCCTATCCTGCCCTGCCCTGCCCTACCCTACCCTATCCTATCCTATCCTATCCTATCTTACCTTATCTTATCTTATCTAATTCTTTTTGCAATTGATTTTCCGTATTGTTCTCTAACATTATCCGTGGTTTCATTTCTGGCGAAAGGAAAAACATGTCAAGGGGTTGCAATGGCCTTTAATTGCCAGCAAGCCACGCCGAGCGGCTTGGAAGATTCGTGGAGGAAATCTTGTTTTCGGGCTTCCGTGGCCTCCGCTTGTTTCAGGCTGGAAGGGGAGGTACCTAAGTAATATAGGAAAATAAAAATGTTATGTTTTTTAATTATTATTTTTTGTTTTTGCTTCTTATTTTTTTTAGTAAGCTCTTTTAAAAATAAGTTTCGTGTAACTCAAGGGGTATGTTAATGCTAATTTCCAGAAACAACTTCAACCTAAAATGTTGACAAGACCAGAGCAGTTTTTCTCGACCCCACTGCCGATGATTCGATCAGATTTCGAGAAGTTTCTGATAGAAAACCAACTTGACGTGATGACCCTTACCAGCCCTTTACCCGACTTGGATAAATTGGCAAAGACTGTCACGATAATGGATAAGGCATTCCACCAGCAAGAGCGAAAAAATGGAACGGCACACAAAGTAGGTAAACTGAAAGGTAGAAGAACAACATCTAAAAGAGCAAAACATGAACAGCAGAATGAAGAAAGGAATGCTATATACCAAAGAGTCACGGTTCCAATTTATGTTTCTAAGAAAATTGTGAGAGAGAACCACGACAATAAAGAGAAAGTAACAATCTATAATGAGGGGACAGCGGAAGAAAATAATCTAGCGAAGAAAATTGAATCTGAGAACAAAAATTTTGTAAAACTACTGAAGTCAGGTACAAGAAAAACACCTATTCAGGGAAAGGATTATAGTTCTATCCAGCAAAGGAATCTTGAACCGCACCTGTTTGATTCGGACAACGCCCAAATAAACTTATTTCGATATTTTGACGATTTCCTGAAGTATGAAACGACGTACATGAAAAAAGCGAAATTTCCGGAAAAACCTGCTGCTACGCGGAAACAGGAAGAGGCCTGGCAATTGTTGTCGCATCTACAGGAAATATTATTGGCAAAAAAGCGGAATAATTTCACAGAATTCACAGTCGCCGGTTAGTTGTAATGTGTTTGTAAAATTTGTTTGTTTATTTATTTATTTGGGAACTGAGTCCACAGCACGATATACATTATTATAACTTAAAAATATGATTGAACATAGGCCAATTTAGGACTCTTATTTTGTGACCTTATCATGAAAATGGGTAAAAATAATCAATTACTTATTCAAAATTCTTCGGCCCATCACCATCACCGGGAGCGGAGCGGATTTCAATACAAAAAACTCACACTCACGCACAGACAGAGGGCGGCAACTTGAAAGCGAGCCTGCGCTGTTGTGTCAGTTTGTCGATTATTTGTCCCAAGACGAGCCGCAAGCGGCTAGTGACTAGGGCATAATACCTAACTTTTTTCGAAACGCTTCGTCGTTATCTTTAACTCTCAGAACTTGGGTTTGGATGATTTATTACCTATACCAGATCAACCAAACTCTCATAGTTTCATTGCTCTTACACTTTAGATATCCAAAAAACCCGATTTCATCACTGACTCACTCACTCACTGATTATCATCAAAACATTAAGGCACTTCCTGAAAGCTGAAATTTGGTATGTAAGCTAGTATTAGTACACAATCAACAAAAAAATCAAAAATTTGAATTTTTACCAACCAACCCTACACTATGGATAAGATCATCGATAATTTGACAAAAGAATGTGCAGATTCACTTATTTGGAGTAATGGATGTTTGTATAAGACTTCCGCAAAGGAGATGATTCACGGTCCACACATTTTTGGGCCAAAAGTCAAAGTGCTGGCCAGAAAAATAACCGGCCAAGTGCGAGTAGGACTCGCTCACCAAGGGTTCCGATCACACTTGGAGAGCGTACCACGTGTAATTAGGTTTCCACATAAAAAACTAAAGCGTGATATTATCCTAGTAAACCAAATTGAATATTTTTTTAGAAAGACAGTTTGCAGTTTTCAGATTTTTCCCTTTACTTGCTTCATACCATGAACTAGGTCAACGGGAAGTACCCTCTGGGTTTTGATTCCCTTGCGAATATCAAGCAATTTCAGCAAAATTGAGACATATGCGGTATGTTTTGATTGCGTTGACCTATAAGTTTATTTTTTTCACAACTTTAAGAGATCACAGACTTGAGTAATCGATATTAATTTCAACTTTATACTTTCATGCGTTTCTGAGAAAAAGTCTTAACAGACGGTGAGACAGACAGACAGACAGAAATTTACGGTTTTCGGATTTTACCCTTTACTTGTGCTATATTACCTTCCTTTATTCCAAATTTCATGACCCTAGGCCAACCGGAAGTACCCTATAGGTTTTGATTCCCTTGCGAGTTCCACGCGAGTTCATACAAATTCAGCAAAATTATGACATAATATTGCGGTATCTTTTGATTGCGTGGACCTAGAAGTAATTTTTTTTTACAGCTCCAAGGGACCATAAACCTGAGTAATTGATATCAGTTTCAACATGATACCTCCACGCGTTCCTGAGAAAAGGGGTCGTGACAGACAGACAGACAGACAGACGGACAACAAAGTGATCCTATAAGGGTTCCTTTTTTAGGGTACCGTACCCGAAGGGTGCCAAACGGGACCCTATTACTGAGACTTCGCTGTCCGTCTGTCCGTCCGTCCGTCCGTCCGTCCTGTCTGTCACCGGGTCCGTCTGCACGAACCGTAATAGCTAGAAAGCTGAAATTTTCACAGAATGTGTATATCTGTTGCCGCACCAACCACAAATACTGAAATACGAGAGATATTGCAAATTAAAGGGGGCCCCGATACAAGAGACGTGTTTAGATACACTTACGCATTTCAAAATGGAGATCTTGACTGAAACTGTTTATTTATTGTCATAGCAACCATGTCATAGACACATATACTACACATTTAAATATGATAGCATATTTCGCGTTAACCCACATGGTTGTGGTAGCTCAGCCGGTATGATGTAGACTCTCAATCCGGAGGTCGTCGGTTCAAATCTCGTGAAGGCATAAACTTTTTAAATTTTCTTTTTGTTTATTTTTTTATTGTTTTGAGTGCTTTTGATTTGTTGTACGATGGTACGGTACCCTTCGTGTGCGATACCGACCCGCACTTAACCGATTTTTTTCTTTTAAGGATCAGAACCCTAAAAAGTGTAATATTCGAATAGAGCACACAAGTCGTAGTTTTTTATGACACTTAAATCTGTTCGCTCCATGGTTTTGTTTTTATAAGCTTTTGAAATTCCAAAAAAAAAAATACAAACAAAAAAAAAAATCGCGTGGCCATCAACCAAACCTTGTTTTTCTAGTGCAGAATAAAACTTAGTATGACATGCACACCTCTTCACTCAGTCCGGACTGAGTTATAAGAGCTTCTAAGTTTAATCTCAGGAACCAAATTATATAGCCCAAAATGCTAGAGGTCTGAAAACTGATAAAGGTATGATCCTTTAGTAACGACTGTATCAAATAAATAATCAAAGATTTAATAATTCTAAGGAAAAATATTAAAAGGATTTAAAACACTAATTTAATGATTTCGTTTTATGATTTTCAATAAAACGAAAAATTAAAATACTGCATTCGGCCATTTTGATCGAAACAGGAATCATAGCGCATGACGCTGCATGACGTCATAACAATGTAAACATCATCTGATTTATGCTGATTACTCATTTGGACATTGACATGTTTACTTATGCGTGACATCAAAGCCGACGCCATGACACCTGAGAGCTGTTTTTGCGCGCTATTACAAAATATTAGAAAAATGGCTTTAAACATCGTTAAACTTTAGTTTATTACCGGAATAAAGTTTTTTTCGTAAATAGTAAATGTGTAACCACATTATGGCAGACGATTTCAAAATCTTTCGTGATGCCCATTGAAGTCATATTCTTCCCAGCCGTATGTCATCAGAGTTTTGGAGTAGAATGGGTCACGTCTTTCGTGGAGGTTATTTTTCAAGATTACAAGCTCAGTTTTCAATGAATATCTGATATTTTTATTGCGCACCTTTGAGTAAGTTGTCTTTAAAAAGAACTTATAATTCGAGTAAGTTTAGAATTTTGTAAACGCTACCGTCGCGCAAATAAACGCGACTTTACGCGAATTTATGCGACTAGTGTGGTAGATTTTACATTAGATTTTACGAATTCGAATAAAGCTGCATGCACAGGCACACATAATTTGCGGTAACCAGGTGTATTAATTTAACACGCTTCTCAGGGTCCGATCCTTAGAAGGAAAAAAAGGGACCCTTATAGGATCACTTTGTTGTCCGTCTGTTTGTCCGTCTGTCACGACCCCTTTTCTCAGGAACGCGTGGAGGTATCATGTTGAAATTAATATCGATTACTCAAATCTATGGTCCCTTAAAG
This sequence comes from Argyresthia albistria, assembly GCA_963457715.1. Taxonomy (NCBI): domain Eukaryota; kingdom Metazoa; phylum Arthropoda; class Insecta; order Lepidoptera; family Argyresthiidae; genus Argyresthia; species Argyresthia albistria. The sequence continues at coordinate 5,426,482 of OY735279.1, read as the reverse complement.
CTGTGAAAAAATTAAACTTCTAGGTCCACGCAATCAAAAGATACCGCGATATTATGTCATAATTTTGCTGATTTTGCTGAATTTGTATGAACTCGCGTGGAACTAGCAAGGGAATCAAAACCTATAGGGTACTTCCGGTTGGCCTAGGGTCATGAAATTTGGAATGAAGGAAGCTCTTATAGCACAAGTAAAGGGAAAAATCCGAAAACTGTAAATTTCTGTCTGTCTGTCTCACCGTCTGTTAAGACTTTTTCTCAGTAAGGCATGGAGGTATAAAGTTGAAATTAATATTGATTACTCAAATCTGTGATCTCTTAAAGTTGTGAAAAAAATAAACTTATAGGCCAACGCAATCAAAAGATACCGCATATTATTATGTCTCAATTTTGCTGAAATTGCTTGATGCAAGGGAATCAAAACCTAGAGGGTACTTCCCGTTGACCTAGAATCATGAAATTTGGTACGAAGCAAGGTCTTATAGCACAAGTAAAGGGAAAAAATCTGAAAACTGCAAATTTTTCGTCTTCCTAAAAAAATATTCAATTTGTTTTACATGGATGACATCACACTTTAAGTTTTTATGTGGAAACCTAATTACACGTGTTACGCTCTCCAAGTGTGATCGGAACCCTTGGTGCGCGAGTCCTACTCGCACTTGTCGGTTATTATTATTAGCATCAATGCAATATTTTTCTGACATGGCACTGATCTGATGATGGAGCCGGAAGGTGGCCAAGGGAACTCTGTTACCAAACTACTCAACCCTATCGATTTTGAGCACATTTGATTCGTCTTAACATTTCGACATTCGACTTAACTTTGATCCCGCATAAGGTGCAGGGTCTGATGATGGAGCCGGATGGCGGCCATAGTCTTGCGCTTCCTTTCAATGTCCAATTTATGAATTCAGTCAAAATATTTCAAAATTACACATCATTACCTTTACTATTTTACGGTGCCAATTTATGCGACTTTAAGCTACCGTCACTTAAGCAATATGTCCCTAAATTCAACAGGTTCAGCCAACCACGGCTCGCACCCCCAGCCAATTACGCCAGCGATGAACTTAGCAAACAGCCAACCAAACAAGACGATTTGGATAAAACTGGTGCTGATACCGCATCCGAATAAGTCCAATAGCCAGTACTCATTGAGGATAATGGGCCAGCCGAAGCACAATGAAATACTGGTGGGGGACAGCCCGCAACACAGTCCAGTCAGTGGACACGAAAATGAGAAAAATAGGGTCAGTGGGCATAGACACGAAAATGAGAAAAATAGGGTCAGTGGGCATAGACACGAAAATGGGAAAAATAGGGTCAGTGGGCATAGACACGAAAATGAGAAAAATAGGGTCAGTGGATATGGACAAAAAAATGAGAAAATCAAAAACAGATTTGAAAGGGAAGATAAGAAAAATGGTGAGTTTTAGCTTTTATTGCCATCAGATAATGATTTTAATTTGAGATAAGCTCGCCGTTGTACATTGTTTTTTTACATGTACCTATTGTTTTGTAGAGTACAAAAAAGAAATTAAGAATTACGATTTATTTTCACACTTTTGTATGTGGTTTTTTATGAATGGGCTGGAAAATGTATGGGTTTTTTTTACTATTTGTATATTTTTCATTATTGAACATAAGTCTTGCAAAGGTTAGCATCTTCATGTTTATCATCATCGAACAAGAATAGAATAGAATAGAATAGAAATAGTTTATTTTGGCTTAAAAAAATACATAAAAAGTACAGTTACATAAGGTACATTAGTTGAATAAGACAAATAAGGGACGGTCTCAGCGTTTGCTGTGAGTAGCACAAACATGTTCTAGCTCACAGCGCTGGTTTTCACAAGAGCAGGTAGCCCAAGATCGAAACTATTGGAAATGCTGTGGGGAGACAGGATGAGAAAATAAAGATTGTGATACTGGTATAATGTTTGATAGCATCGATTGATGACAAAAATGTTTCAGATGCCCCAAATCGGATTCAAGAAGAAGATTCAACGCTCAACGCTCCAGACTCAAAACACGATAGTAAGTTGTATCAGTGGCTTGTTTAGTCAACTGTAACTGCAGACGACGACGTGTCGCTTGCGTTTGTGAGCGAGATAGCAAACGTACCTAGATTACCTAGGGAGTGCACGAGACAGCGAGCGTGAGTAAGTGATTTGTATGGAGAGGTGGAAAATGAAGTTGCACTGGTTCATTCAAATCAGTGGTATTCAGAAAGATGTTCCTAACAACTCCAAAACATATGACTATGTTGCACCTTCTAGAAACGCAGGTAACGTAGATAAAATTTTGTAAGCCAAGGTAGGTGACGTCTCTTCTGGATAGAATAGAATAGAATTGTTTATTTCATGAACATAGGTTACATTTAATACAGGTCTTAAATAAATTTTATTACCGCTATGTCCTACCAGTAAAATGGTGTATGAATTGAATATTGTTTTCTAAGTACCTACAACATTTATTATATTAGTGGAATCCACATGACACAATTTTTCATACAATTAACACATTGTGACCGCCAAGCGAGTCAAATTATGACTCGATTGGCGTTTACAATGTGTCGTCTGGAATTCAATTTGTTGGACGCGCGAATTTCCCTGAATTTCAACATGTGTGCTGCGTAGCTTGCGTCGCCTAAGTCTGAGACTATTGATAAAGGATCTGTGCTAATATACATACAGATGATATGCTTGTAAACTAATTTGGTTGAAGTTTTTAGCGAATCTCCACCGGAAGACGTCGCAATCGAGTACGGAGGCGGATCCAACCTGGCTAGAGAACTAAAAGGTTGGTGCCGGTATTTTTCAGGATTTCGTGCTTAAAAAGGCATATAGGTATGCCGTTCATCGACCGTCCGTCCGTTAAAACCTGTTTTCTCGGAAACGCGTGGAGGTATTGAGTTTAAATTAATATTAATTAGGTTCTGTAGGCAGGTATTCTGTCAAATTCGATTTGTTAATCGTGACCTATGATCAGCGTCTCAGAAACTGGGGAGATTCAATCTTTCCTTCATTTAGAACATCGAAAAAATCTGATTTTGACAAAAGTATGCATGCTGCACCATGCCAAATTAGTTTCAAGAAAATCTTCGAAAAATACCTACCCCGGGACTGAGTACTTCTGACCTTAACTTACAAAATCCAAAATTTCATATGCAGCATATTATGGTGCAGCATACTTAGGGCAAAAAGTATGCTGCACCATGCCAAAATAGTTTCGGAAAGAAATTCGAAAAATATCTACCCCGGGTCTCAGGGGAGGTCATTTCTCTCCTCTCTCCGTCAACCGCACTGAGCCAGCGTGGTGGAGACATACAGCTCAATATACTCGCATCGGATGGGCTAAATGGGCTAATAAATTATTCTTCAGTATTATTCTTCGGATAAATACCTGTGCGTTCCGGCAGGGAGGGACAGTAATGAGCTAAATTTTTTTTTCACATTTCAGATGATAGTGGACCAGTAAGCAGCACAATTCGCTCTACAGTCTATTATTACAAAGTGAGTCAACCGAATAAGAGGAAAATCTTAAGGCTCTTTGGGAGGTCGCAGCGAATGCCAACACTAAGGTTCTTTCAAGGTTTGTTGCAAACATTAATAAATAAACCCCCCGCGACACAAACAATGAAACCTGGCTTGTTTAACTTTGCAATAACTGAACTGTTTCTAACAAAACAAGCACCACCGTTATTATAAGGACACACATTTCAAAACCAAAATAAAATCCTTCCCAACTTTTTAACCGATTTCAAAAAATCGGTTATCAATTCGGTTCGGTTATCATCTTGTTCAGAACAAGAAGAGGTGGATTTCTTGTTAGACTTGTTCTTGCACAATCCTGAAGGACCTGGAATATGTTCCCAGCGGTGAGCAGCAGCATCAGTGATATCAATGTCATCAATTACTCTTGCGACGTCCGAGTAAGTTCAATTTGTGGACTTGGTATAGATCTTCTAATTTTCTTGTTTGAACCTGAAAAAATATGGTTTGATTTTGTAATAATGTAAACTTATACGTATATTTACCTAATATTTAAAGGCAAATTAATGAAATAAAAATCAGAACCAACCTTTTTTTGCCGTGGTTTGACTTTGACTTTGTTGCCTTTTCTTTTGCATCTTTTTTGGTTTTGTCAATAAGTCCGCTTCTGTGATACTCTTACCAGGTGGAACATTGCATCTCTTTTTTCGTCTGGTTTCTGTTGTAGTAGGCGAACACCTCATTGGTTCTAACATTTCGGTAACAACCGAAGACGTTGTCGTATTTATCTCTTCTTCGGTAACAACAGTTCTTTGACACAGCCGTGATTTTGGTCTTTCGGGGTCGACGGGGTATAAGCCGCATTTGTTGATTCCTGCTATTATGTTGCTAAACTCGTATTTTGATTTGTATTGAATAAAAAGCAAAAAATATTTTTAAAAAAGCTTTTTAGTAAAAAAAACGAGCTAAAATAGTTAAGGTCTATCCAGAGAATAACTGTGCACCGTTAAACAGTTAGTTTAAAACCAGGTAGACGTTTAAAATATTCACAAAATATTGAGTATATTATTATATTTATTTACCTACAAAATAAATAAATAATTAAAATTAAATTAATATTTAAGGGGGCTCCCATGATGGGAGTCCCATCCCATACAACAAAAGTTTTTTATAGATAGATAGAACCCTTCGTGCGCGATCCCGACTCACACGTGGCCAGTTATTCATGGCCAGGCTATACTTAAGCAATGCAAATCAGAATTGCTTCTACTCTACCTATTGAAGGGCAAAAACCCCTGAGGACTGGGCTAAAAGTCAATTTTACGGACAGGAGTCAGGGCATCTCCGCAGCGTAGAGCCAATTACAGAATGAGTTAAATAAATAAGTATTATTTTCATTTCATTTCATTTTCATTTATTTTCCACTTATAGGCATTACAGGCTAGGCCCAATTCGATGGCTATGTATATGATACAAACATTATGTTTTACTTAAAAAATTAAAAAATAAACTACAATAGGTGCTCACTGTAGCACAGTACGAGCAACGCCATTCTTCTGATCTGAATTCACTCCGAGCAACATGGAATAGGTCTACGTGATCCGAGATAAAATAAGATTTAGAGCGTGCGCGGCGCGTGTGAGCGGCGCCGGCGCCAACAGGTTCGTGCGCGCGCGCGGCACCAGCAGCAGCGGCGGCGGCCCACGCACCCGTCCGGCACGCACACTCGCAGCTCCCCCAGCACTACGGGGTTGCAGATCCTGCCTACGCTGTGCACATATTTTACCAAAGCCAGGTCTCTCCTTTCCCTCAGCTCATTATAAGCTGTTATTTAATAATTGGAGTTGTATTCTAGCTCCAGAACACAAGTGGATGCATTTCATTGCCAAACTAAACAGAACAGCGTTGAAAAAGGACTATACTAAAGTTACAGGTAATAATAGCACTATTTATAAATATTTTAGGTCCGTTATAATGACCATGCATCACATCATAAAAATATTCATATAAGACACGCGGATTGAAAACAGATGAAACAGATCTGTAAATGGCGACACGTTTTTTTTTATTCTTATTGTATGGTTGGCAAAACAAGTTCACAAAAATATATTTTTATTTTTCTACTGACATTTTTGTTATAAATTATTATTTTTTACGTAACTTAACATAACATAGTGTCACGGCTTTTCCCATACGGGGCGGCAGAGGCACAACTGTGCCCACTTTTAGTTAGTTATTCAATACTCCATTTTGCGTAACAGGGGGCTAGCCCATCGCCACAGCTATGGAGTTATGAAGGTTTCCTCACGACGTTTTCCATGAGCTTCGTAAAACGTACTTAAGATAAATAATTTATCTCATTGTTACATGGTCAGCACCGAGATACGAAACTGCATCTCCTGCGTGAGAGAACGCATACGTGACACCTGTCGTTTCACAAAATCTGTAACATGATTTTTTTGCAGCGCGTACTGTGTGACTATAGACAGCGATAGATGCGAGCGAGATAGCATGCGAGCGGACGCCATTTACAGATCTATTCTTCGGGCGGCTTATAATGACTTCCCATATTGTCAGCTTTGTGCCTACATTTAACTTTCATAATTCATAATTTCTTTATTGCACACAAAAAGTTACATAGGACAGTAAAAAACATAGAAAACGTGTACAAAGGCGAGCTTATCTCTAATAAGAGATCTCTTCCAGCAAACCAAATAGGGATGAGACAGGTGGATTGCTGAGCAGGAGTAGACTTATAAAGATAATAGATAGACTTATAGACCTAACTTCATCAAGTCTTCCCAAAGAGTTAATAATAAAAGAGAGAGACGTTAAAAAGCTTTAGGGTAAAGCGGGTGTTTGTCCTTGACTTACACATAAAACTTTATTGATCAAGTAAGCAATATTTGTTTGTTTCTCAGTCCTGATGAAAAAACCAGAAGCGGACAAGCGCAGGAAAAATTCAACAGCAGCAATGAGACTACCAGATTTTAATATTAGTGTACATTTCACTGATGATAACTATGATAGAGCAGGACTTGGTGATGAGGATACTGATGAGCAAAAATGTTCGAAACTTCAAGATCCCGGATACTCTGATGGCCATTCTGATATGGCAAGTTTATGACTTTGTTACCCAATTTCCGAATAAGCTGTATGTGACGGAAAACGTGATTTTTATTATGATTATATTGTCTGTTATCCTTATTAATACGAATGTTTGGTCACATTACAATTCATGTTAAGACCTTTTTCAAATAAACTAATCAGGGGAGTAAGAAGTGTCAAAATCAAAGGCCATACACAATTTATGACAAATTCAAAAGACAGTTGCGCTTGTAAAGTGTGTAGGGTGACCAACTGACCCTGAACCAAAATAGGACATACATTTTAATTAACAAAAAAAACATGGCTTAGCAAGTTCTCATCTACAGCATAACATTCCTGACCAATAGGCAAATCTTAGTTAACTTTGTTGCTACACGACCCCGCAGTCACCGTGTATTGCTACTGGCCACTAGCCACTGCCATTGGCCACTAGATACAGTGACGTGACAACATATAAACATCCAAGACTCGGGCTATGGGTTTTTTTTGCATTAATCACCACTTAATGAGTAGAAGTCTGTCCATTAGCGATATGAGTATATGACTGACTGACTGACCCCAAGAACTTTTGCGATCATCCTATTTATTAAACAGATTTAAGGTCGTACCCAACAACAACTGCAGAAACGGTGTTGTAAAGGTAGCTAGGCTCCCTGTCTCGCTCACTCATTTCTGCGTTTTACTGTTGTGATTGACCTTATGACCTTATTAATAGATAACCGATTTATTTCCAGGCACCCAACGAACCTAAGTTCATTGAATTCACTAAAAAAAAAAGCATACCTAATGGCAAGGGTGAAAAAAGTAAGGATTATTTTCAGGTTAATTATGTTTCACGGAAAAAAAGAAATACGAACCAAGCCAGCACAGTCGAAGACGTTTCTAATCTCGAAGTAATATTAAATTTATTGAAGGTTGATGACTCACACCGCGCGCTAGCCAGATCAAATGACAACGAAACTAATTTTGTACAGGTATTACTTACAGTACCGAATAATATCGTAAAAAAGCACCTCTTGAGTGTGTTCACGGCAAAGATGAAAAGACCAGTGGACATGGAATATAATATCCACTCGAAATGGAATACTAACGATAAAAATATTCAAGAACATACTCCGGTGAGTCAAGACCCTCATAATGTTCCCTCAGGATTATACATGCTGGTGAAAGGAAACAAAAACGGGGATTTCGAATTAAAGCAAGTAGGCGCACCTGAAGATTTGAGCTCACCTACCACGGTGGTGGTAACTACAACCAACCCATCGACTAAACCTATCGTCAAAGTTACGCTGAGCAAAGAATTCATTGCTGCCTTGAACGATCAGGTTTCCCGGTTGTATGAAAGTTTTCAAGTAGAAACTTCAACCCCTCTTGTTGGTACTATTGAAACTAATTCTAACGGTATAACAGTGAATATCATTGATGCGCTGAAAGAGGAAATTTCTAAAGTGTACGAATGTAATACTAAAGAGAAGTCAGATATGAAAACTAAAAGGTGCGCTGAGCTTGAAACTAAAACAAGCAAGGATTCTATGAGAAAAGGAGTTTGGAAGTCTATTAAAAGATATTTTGGACACGAGCGTGTCTGTTCCTGTAAATGTAAAGCAAACACGACAATGTGTCCAATGTGTGCCTCCGTCGACGCAGTGATACGAGATCTTATATATGAGTTCGACTTTATAGCGGAATATATGACGAACCACTGCACGGAGATTCAGACGTTTTTCTGGCAAAATCCGACCGGAGGCAAGAAACTGAGAGAAACGGTGCAAAAGATTGACAAGTCTTTGGACGATTACTTCAAAAGAATACATGGGAAATGCAAAGGCAGGGTTTGCGATAAGTTTCTGTCATACCCAGAGAAGCGAAGTGGCAAAAATGAAAAATACGATCCGAAAGTTTTGGAGCAACGATTAAATAATCTAGTGATGCGTTTGGAAAAAGCGATGCGCGGTCGCATTTGCTTGGCTGAATGGCTTAAAATTAAATCAAACAATTTGGTTGACATTGCTGATAGTTGTGCCCTGAAGAGTCGATCTTTAATTCAAAAATTTAAGGAGCCTCAATCAAATATACCTGGCCTTTATGAAGTTGAGAACATATTAATCAATATTATCCGAGACAAGAATACTAAAAATACAGTATCTCCTGCTTCAACTTCAATGGACAGCATAACTGAAAATACTGTTTATGATAGTTTTGAAGGTGTTTCTGTCTACCCCTTCGGTTCATATTCGACTAAAGACGAAATACTAAAACCGAAAAACAATCTGGATAAACTCAAGTCAGGAATCCTTAAGTTGTATCAAAAAAGGCGTTCAAAAAAGCGGGAAGCCAAAAAACAAGACAGCCAAATAGAAAAACCGTTGATATCAGATGCTGATGGGTACTTTTGGACTGACTACATCAACAATGGTCGTGATGCATCAGAATTTAATAATAACAGATTACCCAGACAATTTGACAACAATCCAACTGGAAGTGACGATAAAAGCGATGAAAAACTGTACGCAAGGTTAGTTTACCCTATACCAGAAGTCACTGGAAGGTCAAGTGAATTATCTAATTTGAGAGATGTCTTTAAATCAAAAAGAGACAAAAGTCAAGAAAATATCAAAAGTATATTTTCGGATGTATATAGACTTTTGAAGACAAAATTTGCAAGTGAAGGAAATATGGCACGCATCAAGGCTGCAGCAACTAGTACCCTTAGAAATACAGCTGAAATATCGACAACCATTAATCTTCTTGATTTGAAAACAGTTTCCAATTATACTATAATGGCTGAACATGGTCTTACTTCCGTAGTTACAACTACTAATAGTAATACTACTAGTAGTAAGACTACTGCTTCTACTACCACTGCAACCATAAAAAGTACAAAAAAAACCAACGTAATTACTAAAACAATGAAGAAATCGTCGATCTTTGGTCAGAAAGTTTACACCAATGAGAATAAATCAAATAATTCCCATTTACCAGCCCATCATTTTAACAAATTGGCAAACTTAAAGACTGAAATAAGTATAAATAATAACAATAATAATAAGAATAAAGGAGGTGCTTTCAAAACAAAAACTACGCATAACAATATACTTTATAATAGCATTTACAAACATTTGGCAACGAACTATCTTCCAATTGAAGACGTAAAAAATATAACGGCAAGAACCGAAAGCATAAAGAGAAGAACTGAAAAGTATGAAAATAACAGTAAAGAAAAGTATTTTCTCAAAGGTAACATCGATGAATTAGGCCCTCTGGAAAACTCGACCGGAGAAAAGTATTCTCTTCGAGATTTAGAAGTCATATTAGGAGTTATGAAAAAAAACGATTTAAAAAGTATACTGCAAACTCTTATGATGTTCGAGGAGACTAAAATACATGAAGATGTTTTGAAGAACGCCTTAAATCTATCCAATACTGGCTTCACTAAAGGGAAATCGAAACTTCATTTGGGAAACAAATCAAATTTTTCTGAACACGAAGCCGTGAACGTGATGAGGTACAGAATATAGCGTTTTTAGAAGATGGTTGTAAGAAACGTACCCATAGACTCTTAGATAGTGTAGCTTAATAGTACAATGTACTTAGTCCTGTAATTGAAAGAGTATTACGTCCAGTGCCCACAATAGACCATATCTTTTATCAATTACCTTATTCGAAGCCTAATAAATAAATGAGATATGTCTATCGTTTTCCGTTCCTTTTCATCCCTTTCTGTCCTATAGCGCCTGGAAAGGGGTGAGGCTAAGGAAAGAGACGGCGCTATAGGACAAAAAGGGATGAAAAGGAACGGAAAACGATAGACATATCTCATTTATTTATTAGGCTTCGAATAACGGTACAGTTGCCTTAATTTTTATGTTTTTTTTTTCTGTTGCCGCCGGCCAAACATGCAGAAGCATTTAAGTTTATCAGGTAGCTATTTTTATCTAACTCATTCGGTATTTCAGTTCAATCCCAGATTACTGGTGGATCCAACAATATCTAGGAAGAATCAAAAACGCCTACCAAAGTACTACTCCAGTTTATAGAAATCTGCTGGCTAATGTTCTAAGCAAACTAAAGAGGATTGTGAAGAGAAAAGGGGTTGGTTTAATTCATTTACTTCGGGGAATGAAAGAATGTTATTTTCAGTCATGATTTTCCGTCGTTTTGTTGTGTTATCTCTTGATATAAAAGAGTAAGTCCTGACTGATCAAAAAACCGGCGAAACGGCTGCAGCTAGAAAGATTCTATTGATGGGAATATCTTCGTATTGTTACAAAACCGCTCGCTAAGAACGGATTTTGCTTAATTCGGAACATAAGTGGGTCAAAAAGACCTCTAAAGGTTATATGGAGAGTCACGGGGAAGTCATTTGATTATATGCTCTATTACGTGGCATGATAGTCGAATTTTACTTTTGTTGTCATATAAATCCCAGAGCTCAGAAAATATGAACGGGGATGTGTTCTTAATTTGAACCCATTTTTTCGAATGTTTCTTTTACTGAGACTTGACCACTTGGAACATCTGATGAGAACGTCACATGGCTAGAAGAACATTATGTTCGGAATTTAAAATATCGCGGTAAGCTAGGGGGGAATTCTCGCGCCGTGATCATCTCCGTGGTTGGAATATCCATTCGAGATACCGAATTTAATTTAATTCCTCTATCGAAAACAAAAAAAGCTATTCTCACGACCCGCCTTACAACAAAGTTGACACGTTTTGGATCGAAATAAATATAAATAGGGATCGTTTTCGACGGAGTTATGCGGTATTTCAACCGATATCTCAACAATGGAGATGATGGTAGTGCGAGAATTGGGGGCCGGAACTGGTTGACTCTGATCGACCAACATACAGGGTGTGTGGAGAGGTGATATTTTAAAGGGGGTATTTGGGACATGAGATTTGATATTTGAGAAAATCTTTATTTTTACTACATTGCTGCGGTGATGGGCTGTCACGCAAAATGGAGTACTTATTGTAAAAAAAAAATACGCGTGTAGCATCGTACACGTGTTAGAAGTAAAACTTCTGTAGCTAGATCATTAAGTGGTACCTATACTATACACCTATACCTACCTATACTAAAAGAGATTTAAATTTCCAATTTTGAGATCCAATCTCTGCTTCAAGTTACTTTTAAGTTTCAGACGTCCGATTATTTGAAATTATTTTATACTTGTACTTACTTTTAATACGTCATGTCATTTATTTCCCACCATTCCTTATCTACAATTTGTCGCGCTCGTGGTGATATACTTAACTCATTCAATAGTGTCACTACTATTTGCATCTCGCTCAGATTATATACCATCTGACGTCACGTCTTTAAGCCGTCTCGCTCAAATGTATGCATTGCTTTGCTTGTCTCTGTGCCCAGTCCCTTTATTTAATTGATCGAGTACGTATTTTCAACTATTCCAAGTTAATGTGTACCTGCGGGGCTACCATAAGGCTTGCCACTCACCTCAGTCGCGCAGATAAATGACAAAGAAGATGGCTAAATCAATATATGGACGACTGCCCCAGACATGTACAAAGACTTCTCAACAGCCAATAGCATTTAAATATTCATTCATAAATTTAATTTACTGCGTCTGTATTTAGTTTGTAGAACTTGAAGAAAAAAATTATTAAATATAGGTAAATAAGAGTTGTTACTCAATACTCCGTGATTCCAATATGATTCCGTGACCTTTGCCGTCGCTAGAAATAAGCACCATTTTGCAATAACATGCAACATAACGCCATCTAGCCACTCCTCTGGAAACCTCCTGTTTTCAACAGTTTTGCTAGTTGGCAATTATGTTGCATGTTATTTTTAACGATGGCAAAAGTCACTAATCAATGGCGGAATCATAGAGTATGAAGTGACAACTCTTAATTATTTAATCATTTCCTTCAAGTTCTACAAACTAACTAAAGACGCAGTAATTTATGAGAGAATATTTAAATGCTATTAATTGGCTGTTGAGAAGTCTTTGTACATGTCTGGGGCAGTCATTTTGCCAAATTGCCAACTCCTTTCGCGTCTCAATGATGTTTCTCCATAAAATAGCGCGCATTCATTATGATATGACATTAAATTGTGACAAAATGCGTGGCTGGGGTGACTGGCGTGCCTTATGCTACCCCCGCTAACCTATACATACCTACTTTGCTAGGATTTTTTAGGGTTACTTAATTTTATTCTGGACATTTCCTTAGTCCGCCATACGACATACCTCGATTTTGATATTTTACTTCAACATTATTGACTGGCATGAAGCATTAACTTTAAAATTACAAAAGCTTATTAAAATCAAAATCGTATAATTTCAACAGTTATAACAACAATTCAACTTTAAAATATGTATTACAAAAATTACATACAAACAAATAAGCGAAACAATAAGCCATTAAACTTATGGCTCTGTAAACTGTAGACCTCGCTTTGGCCGTTTACTACAGATAAACATTAAATAGGTAGGTATAACACGTACTTAGTAGCTAAACTGCTAATTTGTGACTTGAACTGCACTATATAATAAAAAGTGGCTTTAGAACAGTTCTAGGTACCTACTTATTATTTTCAAGAAGTCTTAATGCAGCCATCCATCACATCGGAATTTGCTTGAAAACTAAATATCACATTTGGATGATTCTAAGTGACTTTATGCGATTACTAGCTGCCCGTTGCGCGACTACGCAGCGCGTTTTAGGTACCTATTCCATAGTTACCGGCCACAAAACGATTCGTTCATCATTTTAGAAATCCATATCGACCCGTGTGACATTGATGAAACTCTTTTCTTACAAACTGTATGGATCGCATCGCACAACTGTCAAACATAAGTTCCGGTTCCAACAAAGAGGTTGAACGAAGTAGTTTTTGGTCACGTCACTGGTTTTGGCCATACCGGAAATCAAGAACTCGTGGAAGAATGCTTAAAATAATTTTTATTTGTTAACGTTTCATCAGGTTTTTCTCTCACTAATTAACATTCTTTATTGTACGAATGTATTATTATCTTATCTGATTAGTTAAAAACCGTATTGAAAATAGTTGCGGTTTTAAAAGTCTTCAGCCGACCCTGACGTCACCGATTCCAATTTCCGTTACATTTCTTAGCCACTCGTGATAGCACCCGGCTAGTAGCAAGTGAAAAGCAAATATATGAATAACCCACAGTTGAGAGGTTAAATAAATTTTACCCCCGTGCCCCAAGAAGTTTTACTTCAAAAAAGTCTTAAAGTGGGCACAGTTGTGCCTCTGCTACTCCGTATGGGAAAGGCGTGACGCCATGTTTTGTTATTACCTTACGGTCTTACCTTACGTACGGAAGAGAGGCATAGGTATAAAAATATTTTACTAAACAACATAACAGCGTCACGCCTTTTCCCATACGGGGTGGCATAGAGGCACAACTGTGTCCAATTTCCGCCAGTGTTTCAATACTCCATTTTGCGTGACAGGCGCTAGCCCATCGCCGCCCGTAATGAAAGTCACGATGTTTTCCATCACCGATGACTTATTTTATTGATACATGGTCAGCACCGGGATTCGAACCTGCACCTCCTGCGTGAGAGGCAAGCATGAAACCCACTAGACCACGGAGCTCTCTATTATACATTTGGCAATAAGATCCAAAATATATCCAAACTATAATTCTGGACATACAGGCAGGAATTTTTAACCGACTTAAAAAATCTTATCAATTCGGTTGCATGTTTTTTTTCCTTTATGTTTGTTACATCGAAACTGGTACTATTTATTAACCGATTTCAAAAAATCTTTCTTCGCTCGAATGGCCAATCCAATAGATTGGTCCCATTTTTTGAAACTTAGGAATCGGTCCTATAGAAAAAACTGAAGTTTAATTTGGTTTTACCTGGATGACATTATACATCCAGCCTTTTTGTGGCTTTCGGTGTTTAAAGTCATTGTCATGAGATAAATACTCGCAGTTAGGATCGTACATTTGTTTATATTATGTAATACGTTTGGACTTCACCGTTATGAGACAGATTTTGTAGGCCGTTTTCGGGTTCATAGACGACATTTGTATACCGAGGGGGGAGGACTATTTAATAGGTCATGAAGTCGGTTTTTTTTTTAACTTGGTACTTGTCTATGAAGTGGAGGAATACTAACATAATAATGTTACACCCTGTATGGCTTATAATGAAAAGATTGAAAAGTCAAAAGAGGTCTCTCTTTCGTTTATTTTTTTTTTGATCATGTATGTCAACTCTTTGGAGAATGAACATCAGCCTCTTTGTATTGAAAATATGTAAGTTTATTTTACTGGGGATGTATTAATATTTTTTTAGGTTTCCGTACCCGAATACCAAATGCTGCCTGTACGTCCGTCCGTCTGTCTGGAGGTTATTCTCTCATTTTCGATAATGATTTTAGTGGGGATGGATTCAAAGAGCCTCTTTGGATGGATTTTAGTAGGAATTTCGATGAAAAGGTGTCAGTGGCCTAGCGGCACTTGCACATCAGAAAAGACCGTGTGTTAGTTTAGGCATCATCAGGGTCGAGAGAGACGGTATCTGGATGGTTGACTCGATTCTATGTGATTATGATAAATTGATTAGGACGCTTTTTCCCGCGTTATAAACGGTGCAATGTATCGTAATGTAGTATTAATTGTGTAATGTAGTAGCACAGAATAACTAATAGTAGTAGTCAAGAAACAGTTTCGAAGGCCCTAAAGGGGCAGCTCGAGAACTTCTGATAGTTGATTTGGCTACTAAACCGATACCCTGCCGTCTGCACCGAGTCAGCGTTTAGCGTTGTATAGTCTGGTGATACGGTGGTGTAATACTAAATATCAATTATCTACCCTTATTCTCTAGGTCGCATCGATGTAACAAGTTAAATTTATGTCATGATACTTATCAAAGTTCTGCAAGTCAACCTAAACCTTGACTCTATTCAGCAGGCTTTTTTACATCGAAAAAATCATGTTGCTCACAAAATGCGATAAAGGTAGCCGATTTTTGAAGATGTTTCACTATCTATATAATTTTTGTGTTCCCTTAGTGTACACTTGCAAATTGATCGCAACATTAAAATGCGACCAAAAAGTATAACTATACGCATGCGTAGTTGCGGGCTTAATGCTAGTATAGTATATTATGTCCTAACGAGGTTAATGCAATAAAAATGCTTTTTTTTATTCTAGTTCCCTCAAAAATTGGTGGAGAAGAAAATAATAAAAAAACCTGGCCTGGATCTGACTGGGTTAAATAAGGATTTGATCGAACACAGTAAGTAGCACTCCATGTATAAAAATAGCAAAAAAATATTGAAAGTCTTTTTTTTATAAACAAAAAAACGACTTAAAACAGACAATTATTATATTTTAGCTGTAATATAAATTTTCGTCCACTTCAGCAACTACGGCACAGCCCACGGGAAATACGTCATCAGATCAGAAACCTTTCAAAAGATCATCGACTCTGCAAAGACGTTCAAAAGGTAGGTAATAAATATCTGGGGGCACGGAAGTCGAGCCAAGCGAAGCAATAAGGCACTACCTACCTTTTCTCGAAACGCTTCGACGTTATTTTGAACCCTCAGAGCTTGTGTATGGATTATACCAGATCGAAAAAAATCTCAAGTTTCAACTGCATAGCATTCTTAGGCACTTCCTGAAGTCCTAGAAAGCTGAGATTTGGTAAGTAGGCTAGTATTTACACAAACAACAGAAAAATTCTAAAACTTGGAATTTTCACCCCTTAACCCCCTAAACTAGAGGGTGAAAGTTTGTATGAGACTTCCGCTTTGATGTTAGAGGTCTGAAAACTGATACAGGGACTGCTTGTTATAAATAATAACATCCCACCAAAAATATTGAATGGAATAAATGTTGCCAAGGCGAGGCAAAAAGTTATCAGTTATCATGTAGAGCCAAGCTTCTAACTCACGGAACAGAAATCTATTCCGTGTTCTAACTCTACACGGCCTTACTTTACAAACTCTACTCTACACCTTACTCAACATAATAATAGGTACTTCTGTGTCTTGGGCGTTTCGCTACCGTCACATGGGCGTCACTTGGAAAATGCAACCAACCGGCTAATTAGGAGCAAAACTGCCAATTTCTCACAGGTGGAGCATCTGAGACGACTGACGGAAACTATCAAATTGTATCTAGTTTTTTGTAAACAAACAAAGTTTGAAACTTTTCAACAGTAATACCTCAATGCAGTGCTTATAATTAAATAACCGGCCAAGTGCGAGTCGGACTCGCGCACGAAGGGTTCCGTACCATTATCTATAAAAAACCGCAAAAAAGAAATGTATGGGAGCCCCCCTATATATTAATTTAATTTTAATTTAATTATTTATTTTTTAAGTAAATAATATACTCAATATATAGTGAACATTTTAAAAGTCTACCTGCTACCATTGTCAATATCGAGCAAAATGAGCAAAAAAATCACGTTTGTTGTATGGGAGCCCCCCTTAACATTAAATTTCTTTTGATTTTTAGTATTTGTTGTTATAGCGGCAACAGAAATACATCATCTGTGAAAATTTCAACTGTCTAGCTACCACGGTTCATGAGATACAGCCTAGTGACAGACGGACGGACGGACAGACAGCGAAGTCTCAGTAATAGGGTCCCGTTTGGCACCCTTCGGGTACGGAACCCTAAAAATAGGAGAGCTCATGTATATCCCTTAGGGAGCCCAAACAAAGAAAACTGTGCGAAAGTGCCTTGTGTATTAAAAACTTCAAAGGCAAGAAATTCATCGAGACTATTTTTTCCTTATACCCCCGGACTGCCCACATCCGCGCGCGCGACGTGAAATTCATGGGACGGTGGACAGGGACAGAGCTATGCGGCTTGCAATAGCAGCTTCGCCCCTGCCCACCGCACCATGCCCCGCCGCCGCGCCGCACCACGGCAAATGTTTATTTAGGGATAAGTCATTCATTACAAAGGCGGGTAAATAGATTTACGATTATTTGCTTGTGTTATGAAGTGGTGAATCAGTGTTGACATCTCGGTATGTATCTGATGGCGACTATACATCAGGATGGTGTTCTGAAATGTCCTAATACCCTCCAAAGTTTTTGTTTCGGTCGTACGCCTCCAGTCTTGAACAGAAACCACATTGTAAATTAATTTCATTTTGAGGAAAATATTAAACATAACCTCGAATTCTTTGTGTGTTTCTTGACCTTTCTATCAGATGAGCTCAGCTATCAACCTCTCTCATCGAAACTTGGTTTGCTGGAAGAGATCTCTTTTTAGAGATAAGCTCGCCATTGTACACTTTATATTACCTACCGTGCTTTGTTAATTTTTTTTGTGTGCAATAAAGAAATAATGAAATTATGAGCTTTTTTCCAGCTACTGATGCATTTCTCCTCCGAAGCTCAGTCTGAAGTTCCCGCACAGTCATCAGCGAATACGTTTTGTGGTTTTATGTCGCAATTATAAGCACAAATCGAAACCCGACACTTGACGCAAACGTAAACGTACATTTATCTGTGCCCTATCTCCGTTTAGCTGTCAGTTTTGCTCCTCATCAAGCCGCGTCCAAATTTTCTTTTGCCCGTTCCGTACCTCCGTTTCATATCAACGTCTGTACATATAAATATTGATAATCAATAAATAAATTCCAAATTCCAAATTATTTATTGCTACATTGCTAAAGGTTCGGTGTTACGGTGGTACACTAGACTCTTTTGCCCCGTTCAATGGCGATACGATACTGCTTAGGAGTATGATCGCGGTGTTAGCGTGAAGCTGCGTACGGGCAGCGACGCATGGGTATGCGTGTCGGTTACGGGTGTGTTTACGCGTACATTGGATACGGGTACTGCACGTCGATACAGAACGAGCGCGTCCTCTTTGACGCGTGACCAGACCGACAGCCGGCAGCGAGCCAGTTCGCGTGGACCGCACGCGTTGTCCAAGAGTGCATAGCTGCACGTACGGGCATGGCGTAAATGGCGTTCCAGGAATCGTAAGCATGGTAACCGACTACGCGTACCTACCAATGTAAGCGAGGGTCCGTTCGCAGCTTCACGGGAGCATCCAGAGTTTTTGGATCGCAACGCTAATACAGAATGGAGGTACGGAACGGACAAAAGAACATATCTGCTCCCAGCTTTAGGTAGACGCAATGCCTAATCTAACATGCCTCCTTTGTTCCAAGAGGTCTTTGAAGCGGCCAGCACAACCAACAACTCTCTTTGCGACCTCCAAGTCACGATGGATCACATCATTCGAGCAAAATCCAAGATGGCTGCGAAGAAGTTTGAAAAGTACGCGCGAAACGTCAGCTGCCTAAAAACCAAAATGGCGCCAGCCGCTTTTGCAATAGCTGTTGATAATCCAAGCAGAATTCAATACCCGAAACTGAGATGGGATTGGATACGGAATAAACGTTCGCTTTTATCCGTTGAAGATTTTGAAACGTCAGTTGATGACTTTGAGACGTTCTTTAGAGGAAGGGATGGGGTTTATAGATGCAAGCTGAGGAATAGGAGGAAAAAGAGGACGTTAAATAGAAATGAACTGTATGAAGGTTTTCGAAATCTGCCGAGAATCCAGGATGATGGTGTAAGTGAATTCAAAATAATGAGCTGAATTCATAAAATGTAAAGCCGTTAGTCATAAATATATCATATAGCCGGGACCTCTCAAAACACGGATGAACCGGAAACAAATGCCACTTAGAAACATGACATCCATCCAGTACAAACCTCGACCAGGAGCCCTATTTTTGAAATCGCTCGTGTGATATAATCGCTCGTATGACTTGGGCAACGAGTGGTTCTGACCAATCGTTGCAGAGCGAATGAATATAACGAACGAAAATCATTCGTTTTTTAAAATTATATCACACGAGCGATTTCAAAAATAGGGCTCCAGGATCGTTGCTGATGTGCCAGTACCGCTAGCAATGTACGCTCTGCAATGCAGTTGCTGCATACTATCTATCCAGCCTCCAACAACCACTGTTGGGTAAAGGCCTCCTCTTAATTTATGCTATTTATTGCGGTCCTGGGCCATTTTTCTCCACTATTTCCCGGCAGTTTTGGCAGTTCTCGCCCATCTCTACTTTAACCTTGTGATCCGCATACCCGCATCTACGACCTTAGTACGTCATCGTATCTCGACGTTGGGTATGTGGTCGAGAAGGGAGATTCCGAGGATAGCGCGCTCCATTGCTATTTACTCGGATTTTATGCATGTATTCCTTTGTGTGCGGCTATGACTCGGATCCATAAGTGAGTATGGGCGGGACACATTGGTTGAACACCTTGGTTTTGAGGCATTGAGGGATTTTTCACATTAAGACGTCTTCCAATTTACCAAAGGCGGCCCAACTCAGCTGTTTGCGCCTGGAGATCTCTTTCACCTGGTAATTTCGGTCAATAGCTTAACTGTGTCCAAGGTGGATGTATTCGTCCACTATGTCTAGCTGACAGTGTCCTGCAATGATTAAGTTGTGGACCCTCAAGATTGGTCAATGATTTTTTGGACACTTTCATCCTCAGGCTGACCCCAAGCTAAATTATGCAGGTCTTCAAGCATTCTTTGAAGATCCGTAACGTTCTCAGCTAGAAGTACAAGGTCGTCAGCAAACCAAAGATGCGATAAACATCGCCCGTATATGTTAATACCTTTGTCCTCCCAGTCGAGTGTTTTCAGTAGATCTTCGAGCACACCAGTAAATAGCTTTGGTGAGATTGTATCTCCTTGGCGCATACTAATTAAGGTTAATGGTATAATAAGTAACACAAATAAAACCATTGTTTTCAGACCAACACCTACGCCATGGCAGGCGACACGATAACTCTTTTCTGTAACCCTTCAACCCTATTCCAAAAGCCCTATAGGGACTGGCGACGACCAAGGTCCTACAACTGGTCTGCTGACCGAAGGGAAATGCTTAATTATGATAACGTTAAAGTTAACGATAACACATTGATTCTAAATAAGGTTTCTGAAAGGAATATGGGAGTATATAATTGTACTACGGGGGCCATTATGCGCAGAACGGTCAAGTTGAATATTCTGTCAGTGCCTGAGTATGGGTTTTTGTTCGGAATTGCCTATAATGCTGGGAGCGATTGTAATTATGATGTAAGTTTGATTTTAATGTTTATTTTTACGAAGTTACGTTAATATAGCACGAGGTGTAACGTTAATATAGCATGACGTTAACAGGTTTGACTTTCAAAAGTCCAATAAAATAGTAGATTGTTTACCAAGGGAGTAAAGAACTATTTTTAGAACGAGAGTGTCTTTTGAAACCCGAGCGACCGACTCGGGACTCATAAGTAGAATCCTGAGGGATCGAGGGTTTCAAAGTATTATCACTCGAGCCAAAAATAGTTTTTAATCCTGAGGTGGACACTCTACTTTTCATCACCCTCTATGAGAAAAGGAGTACTTAATCAATAAAATACCAGACATGTTTAGAATTACAATTGTATATTTATTAACACAATTGTGATATGTCCTCTACACAGTTAAAGCTTGTTTAGCATTGGCTAAATCTTGAAAATAGACTCAAAACATGCTCAAAATGCATTTTTAGAAAACCACTTAGTTCTTCTTAAATTGCACATGAACACATTTTTTTACATTCATTCCTCTTGATTTTATTGGTAACAGATCCTGTATTTGTCATTTGCTTTTGTTGTTGTATTATCATCTCGAGTTACACTCACTATCACTCATATTGAAATAATTACGGCATTCAGATTTGGCGCGGTTTGTTTACAAAATCCACAACTTTTTAATTATTTGGTCTGTGTTTCTATATCAATCTCTGTAAGGTTGTGTCTCTGTTGTCAGTTGATCGGATTATCTAATCTGTGTCGAGTACGCATTTTAGTACAAACTTTTTTTAATTGGCTGTTTTTCAGAATCGATCTCTGTGACAGCAATTATTTTCTTTGCACTGGCAACAAAATTAAAAAAAGTTGCTTTTAGTCCCTAGGGACTAAAATATTGAATAGATGTGATGAAAAAAACTTAATACATTCTGGCCCAGTGAACACGGTTTTACTTTTACTTACTGAATTTCAGCACCTAAAAGCGGTCCACCGAGGCCTCTCAGATCAGATGACACGGCACGCATGCAGTCATGGCCGACTGTGCACCGTGACCATCGACGATCTCGTATGCCTGAAGGACTATGTAAGTGTCGGATACGACAGATACTCTGGCGGGCTAGGAGCAGGGGCGGTGGCGGGGCGCCTTGTCTGTGTGGTCATGGTATAGGCTTGTGACCTGCTAACTCTGGCCGCTGAGAGAGAATATAGTCAAAATACTTAGATTCTTTTTAGGAACTGTCAAAACGGTACTTTTGTTCCTAAGTTCTATGAAATAGCACTACGTGACGTCATGTGGCGGGTGGCATCAAATGATGTCTTTTACCTGTTTACATTATTGTTATTTTTTATTGTTTTAATTACATGCTGTGAAACATCAATAAATCAAAATAAATATTGTCTTTTTGCAAAAAAGACATTTACAGGACATGACAGGACTCCACGTGACAGGTTAAACCTAGTGTGGGGTCCACAAGCAACTTGTATAGTTAAACCCAATCAGCTGAATAAAGATTTTGTACTATTTGTATTTTGTATTTGTATTTAAAAGTAGCGCGGGACAGACAGGGACATATACATGTGTCAGAATCGCATTCTCTCCAGCGCGGCCAGAATATAGTACCGACCATACAGTGATCTGGCGATGCCTTAAACCAAGTGTGATGGGCCACCATACATTTATTAACCAAATAACGTTACAGAGGCAAAACAACGCATAAATCTTAATGACACTGAAAGACCATGCTACTCTACTTTGGAGTTGGCGACTTTATTCACCTGCGGCCTATCCAAATGTCCTCTACACGGTATATTTTCCACTGTTCCCTATAGACCACAACAACAGCCCCTCCACCCACCCCAGGGAGCACTTATCCAGTGGAGAGCGCATAGATACATTGTCCTTTGAAACACAACTCACCAATTTACGGGCGGCGGCGTGGGACGAGGTAAGAGAGCTGTGATTGGTCAGCCGCTGCGAAACTGTCTGGCGGCCCGTCATCGTACATAGGTTGCGTATGCGAACGTTTGTTGAATACAAGAAACGTTTGGTTAGCCGCATTCCCCAGCAGGCGCAGTCAATTGATTATAATAGTCTCTGCTCCACCCCCTAAGGTAAAAAGCGTAACACGATGCCCCCCATAAATATTGTTCACAGAACTCTGGTAACACTACACTGCGTGGCACGGCAGTACTAACGCCGCCCAGTATAATGGACATAGACTGTAGCCCTCAATGTCGAAGGGACCTGCTCTGTGCGATGGCTGTTTTGAGCGCTGGCAACATTCCGGTCCTGGCTTCTGTACCTGGTGAGTGATATCCTAGCGTGGGGCCAGAAATAATGTGTGTTAATTTGGTTTTTTAGGGCCATTACATTACGACCGCTTGCCATTTTGTCAGGTTAGTCACGTACAACTGATGATGATGATGTTGATGATGGATGTCCCCGTCGTATCTGATGACAGCGGTCTCTGCTATAGGTGCCGCCATCTACGAAGACGCGTGACGTAGCTATCTTCATCTTTCTCTTTCCTCGGGGCACTCTGCTGAAAGACAAAGATGCAAATAGCTACGTCACGCGTCTTTGTGGATGGCGGCACCTATATCTTCTTTCGTCTGCTCTGATGTGGCTGGCGAATCTAATAACTTGCTTTTAAATATTCTGTTGCACGAGCGAGGCACACTAAAGTAAATGTAACATCTCGTCACCGTTTGCGCGCATAATGCCAGAAGCGCAAGATGCCAGAAAATACTTAGAATCATTTGTGCCAAATTGTGTATTTGGGAATACGTTTTCATTTCATTGTTGTTGTTGTTTCTGGCGTTATGCTTTTCTGGCAATTAAGTAATGCGTGCAAACGCTCGTCACTAGTAGATATTATGCCTTTATAGATTTTGATGACGATCCAGCAATAGGTCCCCGGTTCTAATAGTTAATTATCGAAACTCTTTGCGTAGTAACTATATGCATCGTGCAACAAAGACAAGGTTCGCTACTAACGCCATCTATTGGTAGAAAGTTGCACTTCCCATACAAAAGATGTGTTTTGTCCCAGTTGAACTATCAGATGGAGTGCACAAAAGGAGCTTGCCAGCGGTGACCTCGTACAGTGCGAACTCGATCGTCACACACACACTGAGACGAAAGGGTAAGCTGCTCCATACACATTCTTAGAATGGCGTTTACTCTCAAAACCTCAAGTTAGATGTCGCTGGTGTAGTTGGGAGTGCTTATCTGTCAAAGTTGTCAAGATTGATTTACTTTTTAAGATTTTTGACAGATTCAATATCTTTATATTAATACATGTAGCCTAATCCCCGTCCATCCCACTTGTCCCATTGAGTTGTCCCATGATGGGACAACTGGGATGATTTCGTCTCAGTTGTCCCATGGGGCAAGTGGCACTCATTTTGTTGTCCCAAAAGTCCCATTACCGATATCAGCTTTTTTTTTAAACATAGGTAGTAAGTATGTAGACAAACTAACTCCTACAATAGTCTGTGGCCCTGGTACTTAGTGTTTCGCTGGTATTTCGATCAGCATTTCAGGCTTTTTGCGTTAGAGGATGTTAGAATTTGTCAAACTATTTGGATGTTACGCTACATTAAATCCTATAACCAATTCAATTCAATTCAATTCAAAAAAATATTGACCATAAAATCATACATACCTATTACTTAGTCAACGTCAATATAATATTAATATTCTTATCCCTGTACGTAGTGAAGATCCGGCGGTTAACTAACACAGTGGTCCAACCACTAGGTCCAACTAGTTGTACCTGTTGTTGTCCTCTTTTTATAATATTATATTCCTGTGACAGTGACATCCTGCTCCACATCCACAACAAAATATTTTCTCACATTTGGATAAATAATAGTGACAACGTCATTGTCATTATTTTCAATATAATACCAGAGGCACGACGCGGCAAAACAAAAGAGTCCATATACGATGATAATGGGACTTTTGGGACAAAATATGATATAAATATTAGTGCCACTTGTCCCATGGGACTACTGAGAAGAAATTTGGATAAATAATAGTGACAATGTCATTGTCATTATTTTCAATATAATACCAGAGGCACGACGCGGCAAAACAAAAGAGTCCATATACGATGATAATGGGACTTTTGGGACAAAATATGATATAAATATTAGTGCCACTTGTCCCATGGGACTACTGAGAAGAAATTTGGATAAATAATAGTGACAACGTCATTGTCATTATTTTCAATATAATACCAGAGGCACGACGCGGCAAAACAAAAGAGTCCATATACGATGATAATGGGACTTTTGGGACAAAATATGATATAAATATTAGTGCCACTTGTCCCATGGGACTACTGAGAAGAAATTTGGATAAATAATAGTGACAACGTCATTGTCATTATTTTCAATATAATACCAGAGGCACGACGCGGCAAAACAAAAGAGTCCATATACGATGATAATGGGACTTTTGGGACAAAATATGATATAAATATTAGTGCCACTTGTCCCATGGGACTACTGAGAAGAAATTTGGATAAATAATAGTGACAATGTCATTGTCATTATTTTCAATATAATACCAGAGGCACGACGCGGCAAAACAAAAGAGTCCATATGCGATGATAATGGGACTTTTGGGACAAAATATGATATAAATATTAGTGCCACTTGTCCCATGGGACTACTGAGACGAAATCATCCCAGTTGTCCCATCAGGGGAAAATTCAATGGAACTAGTGGGATGGACCCCCTAATCTCACAACAAGGGGGCAGGGGAGTAGACTGACCAAGAATTTGGTCAAATAAAGAATCATTGATTTCCTCCTCCTCCTCAGACTACAACCACCAGCGGGATTCCCGCCAGATGTCCACAGCTATGTCTCCAGGGGACTTGCAAGTGACAGTGTCCTGTCCAGCTGGACAGTATCTGCAGCCGAAGCAGAAGGTCTGCGGTAAGTGTCGTGTCCACTATCAGTTGGACTGGAATAAAGATGTCCCAAATTCACACAAATGTGGGTGACAGACATTATTCAAAGGGTATGTCTTAAGCCCCTTGAAAAAATCGTGTAGAATTGAAAACCTCTCCTTTTGTGAAGCCGGTTGAAAATCAACACGTTCTAATGGACATGACAGATCCCACCTTCGTTCAATCTCATTCCGACTTCATGTCATGATGAGGCAAATGTGGCGAAGAAAACCAACGGGTTAGATTTATAGATGGAGCTTCTGTAATCCGCAGCTGTCTCTATGATTTCCTACATGGCTGGTCAGGTCTTCTTTTTACCGTCCGTCTGTCCTCTTTCTGCCTCTACCCATTCTGAAGTGAAGTGACACACAAACGGTTTGAGCTCAGTGTCGATGCCGCATACTAGTTTTTCTATTCTTTTATTCTTCTATAAGGGGGTGGAAGTGCCTGCACGTGGCCCACATGTGCGGGGCCTTTGTGCATGTCCCCTTCTCCCGCTCTTTTATTTCAGCCAACCCAACTCCTGCACCAGCTGGAGTAGGAAGCCTGGGTGTTCAAGGAGCTCATGGGTCGATGATGCTTCTCCCAGAATAGCCATCCTGGTTTCAATTGTGGATGGACATGCCAGCAACTTGTGCTCGACCGTCTCTTCCACTTCCATGCAACCCCTGCATAGGGGGCTGTCGGTTGCACCTGTAATTGTCAAGTGTTTGTTTAGTGTACAATGGCCTGTTATAAGGCCGCATACTAGTTATTTCTGGCAAACGTTTACAGAAGTCTGCCCAATGAATACATTCGCGGCTCGCGGGTCTAACGTGTGCTCGGCTTGCCTGCCCGGGACTCGAACCCTGGAGCCAGGGAGCGCTGTGTGCCAGTACCCCACCAGCCGGAGCAGAAGGTACAATGTAAGTCGATCGATTATACCCCCTCTCGCAAGCGGCAAAGTGGACAAAATGCGAAAATGACGTTTTGAGACAACAACCACCGGCGGGATTTCCGCCAGATGTCCACATCCATGTCTCCATGGGGAGTTGTCCGTTTCCTTCTAAAGGCGTCTGAGAATCATTGATTCCTTCAGATTCAAAATCGCAATTGCGATCTGGGTTGATAACAGAGAAAGAAAATTGATCTACAGGGTATACTCGCATAAAAGCAATATAAGAGAAACAATAGGCATCGTCCATACTGAAGTGCTAAGGCGGGTGTGGCTAAAGTAAGGTCCCGCTCGCGTATATAGAAATGCTACTTCAATACGTCTCCACCGGCTACGACGAACTGAGTTAGTAGGTATTTTCTAACGATAAACACGCGTAAATGCTGCTCCAATACGTCTCAGAGGGTGATGTACTGCAGTAGGTTTTCTAGGTTAATACGCATGTATGTGTACTAGAATTCCTCATCCTATTCGTCACCTCGCGTGACTTGTGGGCGTAGTGTTTTTAGCTAGCAGGTACTTAAATCACGAAATTATCTTAGAAATGCCTATCATAAAGCACTTCAGTTTGTTGCTGATTCGGAGATAACTGTTATCCAACATTTACCTCATAAATGGGATACCCTAAGGGAATAAGTCAGATTTTAATTGAATGTTTATTTGTCCTCTGTTCTCTCCGCTGTGCCCACTCAGGCCCAAGTCATCGGGCATTCACTCTGGCCGAGGCCATACACTTGTTTTCATATAAAATTTTATGTGCATCATCATCAATCACCCACTGCTGGGTATCGGCCTCTTCTTCACCACGACATCTACTGTGGTGCTGAGCCTCCCGCGTCCATTCACTGCCTACCATACCAGCTACGGCGATGATGTCATTCATCCATTTGGCTGGTGGTCTCCTCCCTAATCGCCGTGCGAACCTGAGTTTATGTGTACACTTAACTTAACGCCGCAACTTCATCTGCGTGTACCTAGAAATTAACATTTACTGAGAAAACATTACCCTCCTTCTGATGCAGCAGGGATAAAAAGTATTCTATGTCATAACCTAGCTGATAAACTATAAACATGTTAGGTTTCAACGAAATCCGCCCAACCGTTTCGGCGTTAAAGAGTCACAAACACACACACACACACTTTCACATTTTTATTTCTCACGTGTAGTGGCGTTCAGCGAGCCACGGCAGTTACGCGGCAGCGGCGGCGGTGGCGGGCGCGTGCGTGCTGGGCGCTGCGTGCGGGGCGTGCGGCGCCTGCGCGGGGAGGGGGCACAGCGGGGCGCGCGGCAAGGGTGAGTTATGCTATGCTATGCAATGCCATGCTGTTCTATTCTGTCCTATCCTGTCCTATACTATCCTATCATATCCTATCTTATCAACGTGTTCCGCAGCGGCGATGACGTCAGTGCTGACGGCGCGCGCCCCCCCGCGCCCCGCGCGCCCGCTGTCCCCCTCGCGCGTGCTGCTCAACAAGATCCTCTCCTTCGAGTCCACGAGACCAACTGGTGGGAGCAGTTTTATAAATAAATTCATTCATTTATTTATTTATTCGTTCATTCATTCAAATATTCATTCATTTATACATTAATTTCATATATTATTTAATTCATTCATTCTTTGAAATCAACAGGGCCCAGTTTAAAAGCCATGTTATTTCCATTTTTTATTGTCATAATGTATCTATGTATTGATTTGTGTGCAATAAAGTATATTGATATTTATGTCTGGAAGATATTTGAAGTGACGCATCATCAATCTTTTTTAACCGACTTCCCAAAGGAGGAGGTTTACAATTCGTCCGGATGTTTGTTTTTTTTTTTTATGTATGTGCCTCGATAGCGCCTAAACGGATGGACCGATTTGGAAAATTATTTTTTTGTTTGAAAGGGTTTACCTTCCCATTGGTCCCATTGACACCAGGTCAGGATCTGATGATGGGATCCTGGAGAAATCGAGGGAACTCTTCAAATATTATAGGCAGACCTATAGTGATTTTTGTGTTTTTCATAATAACTTGAGCAAATGCACATGGTAAGCATAATATTGTGATGCGGAACTGCTGATGAAGACCACATATGGCCACCAGATCTGCTCAATACTAGGTACAAATACAATGCGTGGCTGACGGGCAGGCAACGCATAGCCTAAACCGGTGGACCTAGAGCCATGAAACTTTGTACAGGGGTTCCTTAGTAGAGTGGGGTAGCACTGATATGAGATTTGACAAAATTAATTCCCCAAGGGGGGGGGGGGATAAGGGGTTACAGTTTGTATTAAACTCAATCTAATCAAATAGGGTTTGTGGAAGTCGGTTTTTTCTAAAGTTTACTTTTTGTTTCAATTATCAGATTCACAAGCGACGCGGCTGGAGGTCTGCAAGGAAGAAATTCTACCCCCACCACCGCCACCTGTGGACTTTGATTAGACTCGTCGTTTTACGCAAAATTACCAATTTAAACAATTACTTATAAGTACCACAGATTATAATATTATACTAATAAAGATAGACCACCTAGAAAAAATATGACACCGGGGCGTAAACTGAGATGCTACGGAAGCTTCTTCATTATCGCTTGGTGCAGCACCATCGAAAAATTGCAAATACCACGAGATGGCGCTAAGATATATAGGATTTATTCTAAGATTAGCGCCACCTAGAAGTATTTTACTGAAACCAGTGCGTTTAAAGTACCTACAAATCTTACTCCTCACGCCATCTCTTTTTCACGAAGGGTTACTAATTCCAAGTTGTATGGGATGAGCACCTTGTGTTCATACTTATACACAAAATGAACAATGTATGCATGCACTCAAGATAAACATAACACATAATTTACGGTCTTAGTCATTATGCGTATGGGATTCAGTATTATGCGTTGGTAATTTTGCGTTTATAGGTAAATTATCGGATTGAATTATGATTATTTTTTATGAACATTGCATTGTTTATCGTGATAAAATTAAATAGCCCTGATCATAATGTTTAATTAATGTCAAGATAATGTTCTATGCATGTATAACGACAAGTTCGCGTTTGACATTTACCTGCGAGTATAATGATTTAATGATTTACATTTTACATTTACCTGCGAGTATAATGAATGATTTACATTTTACATTTACCTGCGAGTATACCTAATGAGCAGTTTGCATTTAAGTTGTATCGTTATTAATACTTTTATGAAATTAAGTGTATTTGTAATAGGTATTTGCTTTTAGATTATATTCCTGTTTATTTTCTAAGAAAGTCAAGGTGTCTTTAACGTTTAATGTTGCATGTAATAGATACAGTGGTTTATAATTATAGCTATTTGAAACGTTTTTTGTTATCTTAATTTCAACTGGTATCAATTCATAAATAACCGGCCCAATTGCGAGTCGGAATTGCGCACGAAGGGTTCCGTAAATCTATAAAAAAACCGAAAAAAAAAAAAACACGGTTAGTTGTATGGGAGCCCCCTTAATGTTAAATTTCTTTTGTTTTTAGTACCTATTTGTTGTAGCGGCAACAGAAATACATCATCTGTGAAAAATTTCAACTGTCTAGCTACCACGGTTCATGAGATACAGCCTGGTGACAGACAGACCGACAGACAGACAGACAGACGGACAGCGAAGTTTCAGTAATAGGGTGCCGTTGGCACCCTTCGGGTACGGAACCCTAAAAACGATGTTTTATAATAGTAGTTTATGAAACTGTTGCATAACGAGGGGTATTAAAACGCGAGTGGGTGTTTATCCTAATTTGTCCCATCGCATCTCACCTACGGCTCGATTTTTAATAGTATCCCACGAGACTTTTAATACCTAGTTATGTGCAGTTTCATACACTACTTTAACTACTCTCATACTTATGTGTCAAAAAAACAACAATATTTCCACTTAAATCAGTGCTTAGACATCCGGACGAATTGTAAACCTCCTCCTTTGGGGAAGTCGGTTAATTTAGTTTCTCATTGCGACTTCATATCACGTGACACTGTTAGGCGGGTGTTCTCATTGAGATAATAAATACATGGAGGCGCTGTATTCTTCTATAGAATTTATACATGTAGTGTAAATAGGAGTTGAAACTATTCAAATTATTCGTGTCTCTTTCTAACAAGTTGAATATTCCGTACAGTGAACGAGATGTCATTATTTCTGCATTTGTAAAATTTTGACAACAATGCAATGCGAAGTATAGTAGGGTGCCCAGAGCCGCCATGTTTAGCCGTGAAAATTGTGTTCTGTGGTCGTGAGTCGGTGGTACGTTGACTGTCAAGTGGTTACCTTGTGCTGAGTTTTTTGTGATTTGTGCGAATAATGAGAATATTTGGGACATAAATCTTGGTGTGGATGCTGAGGACACACAGCGAAGCATGAGCCGCTGTAGTATTCTGCACTGTGGTTTGCGGAAAAACAAAAATCAACCGCAATTGTCTTTTCATAGGTTAGTACTGGTTATTTACGAAATAGTTGTAAGATCAGCTAGATTAAGCCTTACTACCCAGTTTTTATATTATTATAAAGTGTCAGCAAGAATACAACAGTATACTTATCGCTGTATACGCCGTTATTTCGTAATTTTATATCCAAAATATTTGTAAACAAATCGCATGTTGGGATAGTGATGTGCTGTGTCGATATTTTTTTAAGTGCCATGTGCCCGCCCCGCTGCTGGTTCGTACAGTGACTAGTGGAAATTATTTTTTGACTATTAGGTCAATGTGTGGATAAGAGGGAAAAAAAGACTTAGAAAATTTCAACTAAAAAAAGAGATTTTTTTTTTGCAAGAATATTATTTTTTGACTAACTTTTTTACTTAGGAATCGTGTAATGCTGCTCTTTGCCATCACTTTTAGTCATATACCTTTTCCTCGTGCACCTCACCGATTTTGAAATATAGGTCACAATTAGGTTTGTCATATCGATATCTCTGTAAATAATGGTCTAATGGAAAACATGCATACGACATAAAATAATGGCCGCTAGGCACCCTACACGACGCGCAAGTGAAAACATCAATATGAAACGTGCCCCACCTACAACAATACCACCGCTTTCAACGACTAGAGAAATTTTGCAAAAAATTTTTTTTGAATGTTCGTTACTCCGTAATCGTGTAGTGCTGCTCTTTGCCATCATAATAGTCCTAGGGTAAACATACACATGATGACATAAATATACCATTTTACTATATCCATAGAACCTTATTATGAAATATATATTTTTGTTTCAGATTTCCCAGGAGGGAATCTCTGAAAAAAAATTGGTTGCCTGTAAAGTCGGTATACGGGCGAAAGTTTTACGTGACAACGACTTTGAGAGGTAAAATAATTTTAATGTGAATATTCATTCGTATAGTAGGAAGAAGGATGAAATAATAGTAACAATTTAAAACATTTATTTATACAAAGAATTATATTTAAAACATTAATTTATACAAAGAATCTGTGCTCGAGTGGAAGGGACGCGTGCCTTTCACTTTTTATGTCTGTCTCTCTCGCTCTTAGGCGGGCTAACCATGCCCGAGTGGAAGGGACGCGTGCCTCTCACTCGCTCTCATTGTGAGCGCATAACGTGAGCGGAGCGTAACGCAGTTTCTTGAAGTGTCACCCGGCAAACCAATTTATAAGACTAAATATAAGACTATATATATAAATAAATATTATTGGTGTACAAAATATAAATGAGCGACACAAAAATGCTTATGTCTGCTCACTTCATTTCGATGAAAGCAGTTACAACCGGACTCTTGATGTTGTAAGATTGCGTGATGACGCAATCCCCTCAAAATATCTTGTGGTGAGTTTCCAAAATACATACTTTCATTGTAAAAACATGCTTATAACCCAGAAAAATATCATTTCAGGGACTTTGAAACGTTTTCTCGAAATAATTCATTCCAGTATTGTGTAGTGTTGCTCCTTACTATCATCTGTAAATAATGGTCATAAACTACTATTATTAATTTTTAATTCAACATCAAACGTCAAGCTATTTGAAATCCTATCCTATTAAAAATCCCCGAACCGCACTTGAGAAGTAAGTACCTTGCACACATATTTTTCACGGTATGCGGTACCTAGTGATTTATCGATATCGATATTTCTGGCCTAGGGGTTTCTCTTTACTGAAGGTAGCCATTTTATGCCTTATTTTAAGCCCCGCCCTATGGCACCCACATTTTGTAGGTATGCCCAGTCCATGTATTTAGAGGTCAATGGCTTAGACACAACAAAACATTGTTACGTCACGTTGACGTTTTGTTGCCGCCAAAACCCAGCATATCACAGCGCATGCGCGGAGCATGGGCCACATTATCAAACCTCAGATCAATGAACCTCTTTGTTAAAATCTTCCTGCCTCCAACCAAGTACATCAAAAACTGAGTGGCTGTTTGGTTGTCAACTATAGTTAAAAAAAAAAACTTTCCAACGATACAGACTACAAACACCTTGGCCGTATGATTTCAAGACCCTTGCCTTTCCCAAAAAAAAAGTAGAACTGTATCGTTATGGAAAAAAAGTTTATTAATAACATTAGTTTTGCTCGAGAAGTAGTGTTATTATTATTGTTTTTTGAATTTGATTACTGTATTGCGTTTATAAAGTACGTCATTATGAATTCGATTTCAAGTTTGTAATTCGAACTTTATGACATGAGGGTAGATAAAATAAGTAATGCTTTGCAAACTTGGATTTAAACACTGCCATGTCTAAGTGTCTCTATTATGATTATTAATATGAAAGCGAAAGCAGCAAGTTAGATTATTATTCTATTTAGTATTCAAGCTCCAAATTAGTACCTACTTAGTAATGCACTGAACTTTCTTTACCACACATTTCTTTATAATTAGTTACCTACCTGCCAACACGCAACAAATATTACACACACTTAAGTATTTGAGTTATGAATTTCATACATACTCATGATTTAATTGTTATCGTGAGTAAACCTTCAATCTCCACTAAACATAGACATAAAAATTTACATACAGGCACATACATTGCTTCTGGTTCCACACTAGGATACCCTGTGTCGGGGAACCAGAAACAGCGACATCACAAACATGTAAACATCCAAGACCTGTTTGTAGGGTTCCGTACCCGAAGGGTGCCAAACGGGACCCTATTACTGAGACTTCGCTGTCCGTCTGTCTGTCTGTCTGTCTGTCACCAGGCTGTATCTCTTGAACCGTGGTAGCTAGACAGTTGAAATTTTCACAGATGATGTATTTCTGTAGCCGCTATAACAACAAATACTAAAAAACAAACTAAATTTAATATTAAGGGGGCTCCCACCCATACAACTAACGTGTTTTTTTGCGGTTTTTTATAGATAATGGTACGGAACCCTTCGTGCGCGAGTCCGACTCGCACTTGGCCGGTTATTTATTTGTCCCCAGCGGGGATTCGGACCCGGGACTGTTATGGCTAAGAGAAGTTGCGAGTCATTCCCAACACAAGTATTCTAAGTTCTATGAAATAACAACAGAATGACGTCATGGAAGAGTGCCATCAAATGCTGTCCTTTTTTGCATATAACTGACTTTTTAAAATATACAATTCTGAAAATATACAATTCTGAAAATATACAATTCTGAAAATATACAATTCTGAAAATATACAATTCTGAAAATTTCAAATCCGTCAAGCCGTTTGTGCTGTAGCGGGTCATAATCTCGAAAAAATACTCATACTCATATATTTATTGCGCCATTGTGGTACACTTTTACAAAATATTAGATAAAGATAAAGATTTTTATTTGCTAAGATAAGGGTACATGTAGTTGGTGGTGTAATATTTAAGAACACCTTATCAGCTATTAATTTTAGCATGCAAATATTTAGTTTTGTACAAAGAAATAAAATAATGGTATATTTACATTAACTATCTATCAATTAATTACATTTATGATTAAGGAATTCATCAACTGAATAAAAACATTTGAGCATTAGCCATTTAAACAGATCCGTCTTAAACCTATTTACTGGAAGCTGTTTTATGTGCTCAGGTACCTATCTTATTAAATATTTTTACACACATTGCAGAACAATTATTAAGATATTACCCTTCTTCTGGTGCCGTCAGGTAAAGATTAGGTTCAAATTACATATGAGCACACACAGGTGTAAGATTTTATTAACCACTTTCTATCCTGACACAGATTTATAGTTACATATCACTTTCGATTAAAATGTCAAGTTCAATCTCTAACTTAGGCGGCTATAGGGTACACGGCGTAATTATTTTATCTAAGTTGAGAAGTCTAAGCACAAGTCGATAGAATATTCAATTATTTGTTTCATGATTTGTAAAACTTTATTTGTGTGTATTTTAAAAGTAGATAATAATAGGTAATATAAACGTTTATTTTCAGGCTGTTGTATAGTTACATAAAATGGTTAAAATTAAAATTGCTATAATGAAGTCACTAAAAAATTATAATTATTCAGTCATATAATACATCATTCATAACAGTGAATAAATGGATTATCTTATCTAATATATATTTATGAAAAAGCTTGCGCCATGTTTTGCGCATTCCCAGGGGGTGACAACATGCGCAAATATGCAGCGCAAGCAATGCATATTTATTAGTAGCTCGCCTTTGAACATGTTTTTAGGGTTCCGTACCCGAAGGGTGCCAAACGGGACCCTTTTACTGACACTTCGCTGTCTGTCCGTCCGTCCGTCTGTCACCAGGCTGTATCTCATGAACCGTGGTAGCTAGACAGTTGAAATTTTCACAGATGATGTATTTCTGTTGCCGCTATAACAACAAATACTAAAAATTAAAAGAAATTTAATATTAAAGGGGGCTCCCATACAACAAACGTGATTTTTTTTGCTCATTTTTGCTCGATATTGATAATGGTAGCAGGTAGACGCTTAAAATGTTTACAATATATTGAGTATATTATTTAGTTAAAAAATAAATAATTAAATTAAAATTAAATTAATATTTAGGAGGGGCTCCCGTACAATTTTATTTTTTTTGCGGTTTTTTATAGATAATGGTACGGAACCCTTTGTGCGCGAGTCCGACTCGCACATGGCCGGTTATATTTTATTTCTATTCAGTGTCTGTATTCAGTTTATTGCGCAATAAAGTATAAAGTACAGTTTTCAGTGAGTATTGAATGACTGGATAAACGACGGGTATACATCTATGACACCCCGTATGGGAAAAGGCGTGACGCTGTACGCAATGAACAGATAGATTATGGGAATCAGTCTATGAGTCTGTAAAAATTATGTGCAAACCTATGGGCCCGTATTCTACTGTACACAAGCATACCACAAGCCTGGCACAAACTTGAATACGACGCATTTGGTATTCTACTAAATCTCACAAGCGCCAGCGAGACGCCGGCGTGACGCCAGCCTGCTGCGTATTCTACTGTCCGCTGGCGCCGTTCCAACGCCGCCGGCGTCTCGCTGGCGCTTGTGAGATTTAGTAGAATACCAAATGCGTCGTATTCAAGTTTGTGCCGGGCTTGTGGTATGCTTGTGTACAGTAGAATTCGGGCCCAGGTCACGGAGCAACTATTTATCTAACTGACTGACTGACAACTACGAATGTTCTGTGCTCTGGTTTTAGAGTTTTTTATGAAATCATATATGTTACTTAAGATACAAAGAATAAATAAATAAATAAAAAAAATAATAATCTGTGCTGGTGCTGGCATCAGAGGTATGGTATGACAGTGCCTGCGATTTGGGAGGCAACACGAACTATACTAACTAAAGTAAGTTAAATGGTGTGTTTGAAAATGGAATCTGTGGCCACCGCGCACGAGCTGTCGGATTTGAGGTTGTCAGTTTAGTGCCTTTAGTTCCTTTAGTTTAGTGGTTTTGACACCTCCCAAATAGCCCCCAATTATGAAGAAGAACATTGGTGCAATCACGCAAGCATATCTACGATATAAGGTGGTACAAGTTGAGGTAATTAACTTTTAAGATGCAATTAGAAACGAATCCGGGCTAAAATACTGGTTTTGTCTAAATGCTGTCTAGTAAAAGTTTTATTTTGATTCTAACGGGATTCTGAACTAAGCTTTCTACGTTATACTTATCGTATTCTTATGACTTAAATATTACTTTCCCGTAAATGCTCTTCATTGTCAATTAAATTAAATAAATAAAAATAAATTGATGATGACCCATCATTGATGGGGTGTAATACAGGGTGACATTTAATTAGCTGACTATGTTTTGGGGAATGATACCTATTAAGAAGAATTTTCCCCAAGGAACATATATGGTCGCTGGTCGGTCGAAATTAGCTGATCGGGGCAATGTACTGGGGGATGAAAAAGTTTTTTCATTTGCAAACATGTTTTATAGGGAAACTTGTTCACAACGATGGGTACTATCATTCCTCAAAATATGGTCAGCTAATTTAATTTCACCCATTTATAATTCTTTAAAACATACATATACATATCTACATACTTAGATACGCCTTTCATTTACCGTAGGGGCGATCTTTCAAGACCCAGGTAACTTTATTTAACATTTCAAGTACCTACTTGTGAAATGTCAAATTCGGAGGAGTGAAACATGCATCGTTCTAAGAAGTTAAAAATAATTTTTAAAATAAGCTTAAAACAATAATGAACGAAAAATACTAGTATTATTGTGAAAAAAGCGTGGGCGCTCGATATACGAAAAATATGTTACAAAGCGCCCACGCTTTTTTCACAATAATACTAGTATTTTTCGTTCATTGTTTTAAGCTTATTTTAAAAAATATTTTTAACTTTTTAGTTCGATGTTCTTTAAAAGGGTGTTTTTTAACCGACTTCCCAAAGGAGGAGGTTTACAATTCGTCCGGATGATTGTTTTTTTTTTTTTTTTTTATGTATGTGCCTCGATAGCGCCTAAACGGATGGACAGATTTGGAAAATTATTTTTTTGTTTGTAAGGGTTTACCTTCCCATTGGTCCCATTGACACCAGGTCAGGATCTGATGATGGGATCCTGGAGAAATCGAGGGAACTCTTCAAATATTATAGGCAGACCTATAGTGATTTTTGTGTTTTTCATAATAACTCGTGCAAATGCACATGGTAAGCATAATATTGTGATGAGGAACTACTGATGAAGACCACATATGGCCACCAGATCTGCTCAATACTAGGTACAAATACAATGCGTGGCTGACGGGCAGGCAACGCATAGCCTAAACCGGTGGACCTAGAGCCATGAAACTTTGTATAGGGGTTCCTTAGTAGCGTGGGGAAGCACTGATATGGGATTTGACAAAATTAATTCCCCAAGGGGGGGGGGGGAGGATAAGGGGTTAGGGTTTGTGGAAGTTGGTTTTTTCTAAAGTTTACTTTTTGTTTCAATTATTAGTTTTTTAAAACTGTATTTATTTTATGTATGTTCCCCGATAGCGCCTAGACGGATGGACCGATTTGAAAAAATATTTTTTTGTTTGAAAGGGTTTACCTTCCCATTGGTCCCATTGATACCAGGTCAGGATCTGATGATGGGATCCTGGAGAAATCGAGGGAACTCTTCAAATAATATAGGCAGACCTATAGTGATTTTTGTGTTTTTAGTAATAACTCGTGCAAATGCAAATGGTAAGCATAATATTGTGATGCGGAACTGCTGATGAAAACCACACATGGCCACCAGAACTGCTCAATACTAGGTACAAATAGTGGCTATGTGAACTTGGCACCCGACATTGAAAAAATCAGTTTTTTTTGTGTTTTTCGATAGATTACTGTATGTAGTGGATAGTAGTAAAACTATTTTCGTTTGTAGTAATTCGAAAAAATAATATAAAGAAATAAAAAAATGTCATCCCCCAAATGGAAAAAAAATACTTTTTCCAATTTTTTCTTATCAATAATCGTTAGTAGTGGATTGTAGTGGAACTTATTTCGTTTGTAGTAAAACAGAAAAAAAAAATGAAAAAAAAATGTTAAGTCAAGCCATTGTCATTCACCTGGCCGAAAAGGGAAAAATATTGACATTAAAATTAGTTTGACAGTGGGTACCAACGTCAAAAATTAGACACTGTCAAAATAATTTTAATGTCAATTTTATTTTATAATTTAATGTCAAAATTGTTCCAAGGACTCTGTTGTCCTTACGCGACAGGGGGTGTTAACAATTGCAGAGGAAGTGCAAAAATAAAGTAAGAAAATCATCCGAGTGCGAGTCGGACTCTCACACAGAGGGTTCACGCACAATTATTGTACCAAAAGTACAATAAAACCGGCCAAGTGCGAGTCGGACTCGCGCACGAAGGGTTCCGTACCATTATCTATAAAAAACCGCAAAAAAAAAAAGTATGGGAGCCCCCCCTCAATATTAATTTAATTTTAATTTAATTATTTATTTTTTAAGTAAATAATATACTCAATATATTGTGAACATTTTAAGCGTCTACCTGCTACCATTATCAATATCGAGCAAAAATGAGCAAAAAAAATCACGTTTGTTGTATGGGAGCCCCCCTTAATATTAAATTTCTTTTGATTTTTAGTATTTGTTGTTATAGCGGCAACAGAAATACATCATCTGTGAAAATTTCACTTGTCTAGCTACCACGGTTCATGAGTTACAGCCTGGTGACAGACAGGACGGACGGACGGACGGACAGACGGACAGCGAAGTCTCAGTAATACGGGTACGGAACCCTAAAAAGTACGTTTCTAGTATGAAGATACCTTTATTTTTTCTATATTTTGTGTATTTCATTATTTGTTGTTGTTGCGACATTCTGTGAAAATTTCAACTTTCTAGCTATTACGGTTCGTGCTGGAGGGCCTTCTGGTGGACAGACGGACAGCGGAGGCTTAGTAATAGGGTCCCGTTTGCCACCCTTCAGCTACGGAACCCTAAAAAGCTACAAAACTGCAAAACCAATTATCATATTAGAGCATTGAAACTGAAATCATCATTAATTTGATATGGAGTTTAGTTTTTTTGTTATTTAAATCTTTATTACTTACACCCAGTGATTCATCGGGTATGATGGATTGCTCATAATTATTTAAACAGTTCCGGCCACTTTTCTTTGGTTATTAC
The DNA here is from genome assembly GCA_963457715.1 of Argyresthia albistria. Lineage (NCBI taxonomy): Eukaryota > Metazoa > Arthropoda > Insecta > Lepidoptera > Argyresthiidae > Argyresthia > Argyresthia albistria. Next base: position 5,386,867 of record OY735279.1, on the reverse strand, counting down.
GGTTTGTCACCTCTCTTTCTCACAACTAAATGCTTGAAAGAGACACAGCTTTCTTAGAGAAAGAAGTTGGTGCGACAGTAACTTGTGTATAGGTAACGCCATCCACGACGACGCGTGACGTAGCTATTTGCATCTTTCTCTTTCATCTGGGCACTCTGCTGAAAGACAAAGATGGAAATAGCTACGTCACGCGTCATCGTGGATGGCGGTACCTATAGAACTGTCGAGGTAGTTGATTTGTAATTAGTAAATACTTTAGTAGACAACACCAGACATGTCTGCATGAGTATATAAGTATGTACGGTCGCCTACGCCTAAAAGTATACAAGCAGTATATGCGGGATTCACTCGTTAATATGACCTGCCCGTATACTTTTAGACGCAGCCGACCGTACATTGGTAAGAGCTTGTCTATGTTACAACAAATAATATAATATAATTCCAGATGTAGAGCTCGTCTAAGCTGAAATGACGCGCCCCACTCCTTGGTTTTGTATTTACTTGTCATACAAAACCAAGGAGTGAGGCGCGTCATTTCAGCTTAGACGAGCTCTACAAAGCTATAGCAAAGAAGTATGAACTAAGAATCAGATGCGAAGAGTTTTGCAAAGATTGTGAAATCGTCGCAGTTATTGTTTTAAGTATAGTATAGTAATTTAATAATCGTCAAAACTTAATGTATAGTCGAATATCTGAGGTGTTCCACTTTTCATCATTATTTGCATGCAATAAGAGCTAAAAAAGAATTTGAGTGCAAAATTACTCTGAAGCAACACCGCCGTAGTCTTTATGACCCACGAAATAAGATCGTTCATTCAAAGTCCGAAAGATGTAATTTAACACGACATTACACTCCTCAATAGCCTAATCTAGATTCATAAACGAGTGTATAAAACGAGTAAGAAATGGCAAGTGCGAGTCAGACTCACACACGCTAGGTTCCGTTACATCTTAGAAAACACACAAACAGTATGGGACCTCTTAAATTTTCAAAAGTGCGTTTGGTTCATTCATTTGCTTACGGACTGTCTGTCTGTTTGTCAGCGGGGCCAAATTTCATGAACGCTAAAGAGGTGAATTCACTCCTCAACGTGTATTTTTAAACGACTTAACAAAAGGAGGAGGTTCAGAATTCGTCGGGATATTTTTTTTATTAATGCCTACAATTGACGTTATTGTGTTTTTCAACGCGAACAGCTACTCGAACCCTGAAAATTCTACAAATAAAACTAATGCGTGGCTAGGTAATCTCATATGCTGTACCCATACGGACATCAAATAAGAGAGAGTCCATTTTTTTCTATCCAACGCTAACCTAACAAATGCACACGCACACATTACAACAGTTACAATTTTGAATCGGAAGCGAACACACTTTTGCAAACTTTTTAAAACTTACGTACCTAATAAAAATATGGAGTTCAGTTTTAAAATCCTAATCGTAGTAGCCTCTTTGGTCGGTTTGACACTGGCCATTGATGAAAAAAACAGTTTGTCTACAAAAAACGCTTTAGAAGACAAACTTACTGAATATGTGGCGTCTTTTACGGAATATTTGGAGGACTTCAACGACCGACATTTGGGGCGGACTCAGCTTGGGCGGCTGATTCATTATGAGAAGATTAAACCGAGTTTGAAGCAATCCGGACGAAGTAAGTCAAATAAAAGTAAGTGTAAGGGATGCTTACTTTACTGTACTGTACTTTATACTTTTCACCACTCCCGCACGAAAGAAGTGTCTTTCCTCTACGAAAACAGTGAGGAAAGTTAGTTTTTCCTCACTGTTTGAACAGTGAGGAAAGTAATGATCCCGTTCAGAAACTAACCTTGCCTGATTTTTATGTTAAGTTTTGAAGATATTTTAAAAAATAACTAATTTTATACTTAAAATAGAAATACTTATAAGTTAAGATTAATGTTTTTTTATAAAATTTATAAAATTATTGTAAGTTCAGAAACATTAAAAACGTTACTTTCAACTTGAAAAATTGCAGTAATTTTACATTTCATTTTTAAATTATTTTCATGAATAACAGCTCTTTTTATTTTATAATAAAGAATTATTTTGATTTGCTTTGTGACTATTTAATTTATTTACCTATGGTGACTGAATACTTTCTTGCTGGGAGTGGTGAAAAGTTTTGTATGCAACATGTGAGCAAGTTCATTTGCTATTCGTTAATTAAAACTCATTCGTAAAATTAAAACTCATAGGAAAAACGAACTTTCCTCACTTGTTGGATAAATAACTATTGTTGGATGCTTTTGCTTTATTGCCTTGGGCTGTTTAACCTAGCGAGGATAGCAGGAACTATGGACGCGGGTTTGCATGGACCGAGTTGAATGGCGGGTACATGAGAAGGTCTATACTCAACAATGGGTCCCCTGAAGGGTGATCATGATGATGATACTTGACCTGGAGCTCTAATCCCTTAAACACGCAGTGATAAGCAGCTTATCGTATATTTGTTAACAAACTCAAATAGGGTATTGTTTCATTTTGGTGATAACGATCTGAGGTCCTGAACACTGTTTAATAGATAACTAAGGCCTAAGGTTATTCAAATGCTTGAAAATGACGAATTTGAAGGTCGAAACCCTCAGCTAGAGATGGCCAGGTAAAATAAACCGTCCACTGACATTTCTGTCGCGTGATTTTTCATGGCTAACGAATGCAAAGCTAGCTAGCATAATGCACTAACACAACTCTAAGAAAACACCACCGAACTAAATGAAATCTAGTCATTTTGGGATCTTAGTTAGGTAAGTCCGTTGTAAACACTAGAGGAACATTTTACACGTTGTCAAAATTACAAGAGCATTAATTGAATGCAATAAATGAAGCGCAATAAATGACCTTCAATAATTGAAACAAAAAGTAAACTTTAGAAAAAACCGACTTCCACAAACCCTATTCTTAGGCTTGCGTTGCCTGCCCGCCAGCCACGCATTGTATTTGTACCTAGTATTGAGCAGATCTGGTGGCCATATGTGGTCTTCATGAGCAGTTCCGCATCGAAATATTATGCTTACCATGTGCATTTGCACGAGTTATTATGAAAAACACAAAAATCACTATAGGTCTGCCTATAATATTTGAAGAGTTCCCTCGATTTCTCCAGGATTCCATCATCAGATCCTGACCTGGTGTCAATGGGACCAATAGGAAGGTAAACCCTTTCAAACAAAAAAATAATTTTCCAAATCGGTCCATCCGTCTAGGCGCTATCGGGAAACATACATAAAAAATAAAAATAAAAATAAAAAACAAATATCCGGACGAATTGTAAACCTCCTCCTTTGGGAAGTCGGTTAAAAAAAAGATAAGGTTTTGTCGACTACTATCATAACTAGGCTCACAGGTTGCTAGTCATGAGTTAGTAGGCCCGCCCTCTTACGGGGATCGTGACAGTGATTTGGTGGCGTCATGTTTAAGCTGTAAATGTGATACACGCAAAAAAAGCAAAAAAAAATATAAAACAAACAATGCCTGTGATTTGGGAGGCGACACGAACTATACTAACTAAACTAAATAAAAAGTGGCCAAGTGCGAGTCGGACTCGCCCATGAAGGGTTCCGTAGTAACAAGTAATTATAAGATTATTGTTGTAACTTTGTTTTTCATAGTTTATGTATGAATGACAAAGTTATCTTTGCGGTTTTTAATATGTAAATGTTTTATATCTTAAAAACTGCTTATTATATTTTGTTCAAACCAATTTTCATCGAAAGTTTATATTAAGATACACAGCATATATTTTTTATAGATTTATCACTCTCTTACTTTAAAAGTTAGAAGGCCCCCCCTTCATATTTTTTTTATAGATTTATCATTTCTTACTTCAAAAGTTAGAGGGGGGGACACAATTTTTTCCACTTTGGATGGGTCTGTCTCTTTAAAGATTGACTTTGAGGAAAAATTTTTTTAGGAACCTCCACTTTATTTTTGAAGACCTATATCTGTAGACCCCACACATGTAGGTTTGATGAAAAAAAAATTTGGTTTCAGTTTCATGTATGGGGGGGGGCCACCTTAAAATTTTATTTTTTTCAGTTTTTGTATAAAAATCGTAAAGCTGTTTATAGAATACATCTACGTACTAAGTTTTAACTGTGTAGTCTTAATAGTTTTGGAATAAAGTTGCTGTGACATACGGACGGACGGACGGACGGACAGACAGACTTGACGAAACTATACTGCCCCCGATAGTAAGAAGGGCGCATCTAACATTTTTTCCGAAATTGAGTTGAATATAGGGCCGTGATCAGCAAAAAAAGACGCATCTGCTCATATTTTTTTTATTTGTCTAGCTCGTCCGTACACGGAGTTCTGTAACGTATAAGGGCGCATTTGTCAATGCATGATGTACGAGTACTAAGCCAAAAGGGCGCATTGGATATAAACTTAAATGAAAAGGCTTATTTGCGTACATGTGTCCTTTTCTTTCGGAAAATTTCAATCACTTCAGAAATTGAAAAGACACATTTTCTTCTGAACGAAGTAGGTAAGACGTAAGTGATCACATGCGGCTTTGCAATCTATTAATTCACTTAGTTATTTAAACGCATGTGGCAAATGGGCCTATTCTATCTAGTATATATCAATTAAATTTTTAGACGCATGTGGTAAATGCGTCCTACTTTGCTGTGAACTTTTTTTGTCGTCGCTGGAATACTACATTGGAAAGACGCTAGTGCACATAAGTGCCCTTTAAGCTAAGCACTGGAGTCCCGATCGGGGCGGGAGGGGGTGGCGTGTTCGACGATCGATCAGTTGCGCCCGAGTAGTCTTGTGCCTGCTCGGTCATCAGAGAGAGCGCTCCGTACTAGTACATTTCAGTCAGTGTACTAGTACACTCTAACAGTTCTATTAGTACTATTAGGACATTGGATCTTATGAATAAAACAATATGCCTGCTCGGTCCTCAGAGAGCGCTCCGTACTAGGACATTTCAGTCGGTGTACCAGTAAGCTCTAACAGCTTTATTAGTACTATTAGGACGTTGGATTGGATGAATAAAAAATGGGCTATTAGATTAACCTTTCTTGTCGTGCAGAGCAGAAACTTCAGGAATATTATACTCTGTATTCACATATTTATACAATTGTACGTGTCAGTTTGCATTGCAGAAATAAAAAGTTAAATAATATTAGATTTTCCTTCATACCTAAACAGGCTTAGGACTGTCATTCTAGTCTCTTGACTACTTGTCACTTCTATTAAAGTATAATAATAATGTAATGTAATGAATGGCTCCCGCCCGCCCCGCCATTCTCCTTCTCGCTGAAACGTTTCCCTACGCTAGTCGCTAATCGGACATTCGTTCTATTAGGACATGACCGACCGACCGACCGAGCGAGAATCTCGGTCGGTCGGTCGGTCATGTCCTAATAGAACGAATGTCCGATTAGCGCTCGCTCGGTCGGTCGGTCGGTCATGTCCTAATAGAACGAATGTCCGATTAGCGACTAGCGTAGGGAAACGTTTCTTTTCGTTCATTGCACGGTAACGTTTCCTAATCGTTCTTCGTACATGACCGACACAAGACTACGCCCGAGTAGTCGTGCAGAGAGCCTGTGCTGCTAAGTTTAAAGGACGTAAATGGCTATTTGCGACTTTTCAACCTGATATTGACTATTTTTCTAACATTTTTTTGCTAAGAAGAAAAGGAAAATACTTAATAATTCAATAAATAATTAAAATATAGAAAAATTATCGATTACACATTATAACATAATAGCAAACCCATTTTATTGCATCGATAGAATATGTTTATAGTTTTCCTTTGTGAGACAGCCAGGCATTAAAATATTTTTTACATAAAACATTTTTATCTCGGTTTGAACATGATGCTACATGCGCCTTTCTTATTATCGGGGGCAGTAAGGGTTCCTTGTTTCTCTACGGAACCCTAAAAATGGTGTGTTTGAAAATGGAATCTGTGGCCACCGCGCAAGAGCTGTCGGATTTGAGGTTGTCAGTTTAGTGCCTTTAGTTCTAGTGGTTTTGACACCTCCCAAATAGCCCTCAATGTTATATGGGCTAAACAATGTGCTCCCTCATATTAAAAATTAATACGTCATGCTGCATCCTCAGTTAGAGGTTGTGTATGAGCAGGGACCACTTATCCAGTGGAGAGCGCATTTTCCTTCGAAACACAACTCACCAATTACCGTGACGAGGTAAGAGAGCTGTGATTGGTCAGCCGCTGCGAAACTGTCTGGCGGCCCGTCGTCGCACATAGGTTGCGTATGCGAACGTTTGTTGTATACAACAAACGTTTGGCGATCCGCATTCGTATTTTCGTATATATTTCGTATATATTTATTGCACATATCAGAAAAAAACACAAACAATACAGAAAAGGCATGAACAAAGGCAAGCTTATCTCTAAAAAGAGATTTCTTCCAGCAAACCCAGGATGGACAGGATACATTTTAAAACTCAAAATGGGTAGGCCTATGTGCTAAAGTAAAAAATAAAATATAAATAAATTATATTACTAAACTACTGAATATAATAAAAACCTAAGTACCTACATGAATACATATTAATCATATATATCTTAACATAAATAAACCCTAATACATATTTAATAGCTACTAACTTTATGAAAGAGAAAGATAATGCTCCTTTACACGATTTCTGAAAATGAAGAGAGATGGACTGCCCATTCCCCCGCAGGAGCAGTCAATCGGATATATAGTTGTGTGTGTATGTTTGATTAATTAACCCAGCTCCTCCCCTCTCCAGACAAGAAGATGGCCATGGCCATGATGCCCATGGTGTTCCACATCGGCGCAGCCTCCACCTGGATGATCCTCACTGCGCTCATGGCGGCCAAGTCCGTCGCGATAGGGTTCGTGCTGCTGGTGTTCAAGATCGCTGTTAGCTCTGCTAAGGTGAGGAAGAAATATAATAAATAACCGGCCAAGTGCGAGTCGGACTAGCGCATGAAGGGTTCCTATCTAGAAAAAAGCTTTTGTTGTATGGGAGCCCCCTTAATTATTGTTTTTAAGGTAAATAATATACTTAATATATTGTGAAAATTTTAAGCGTCTACCAGCTACCATTATCAATATCGAGCAAAAACGCGTAGACGGATGGACCGATGTAGAAAATCATTTAAAAAAAAAACCACATCGGTCCATCCGTCTACGCATAATCAATGTACATATATTTAAAAAAAAACCCCGACGAATCTTTTGGCGCTGGAGACAGCCTCTTTTATATGTTTTTGTTGTTATTTTAATGTTTTATCTCCACTGCTGTTATGTGTACCAAATATAATAAATAAATAAAATAAAATAAGAATTATAAAACTCCTTTTGTAAAGTCGGTTAAAAATTATCGAATATGTTCCAAGGTCACTACTTTGGCATGATTCTCGCGCATTCGATATACGATATCTACACCTATATCGAGTGATTTTGTATGGGAATCTGTCAATATAGGTCTCGTCTCGATATCCGTAAATCGAAGGCGCGAGAATCGTGCCAACTGGTACTTTGTTCAAAAATACGTAAAAGTTTCTCCATACAAAAGACATAAACGGGCGCGCGCACCTTATCACGAAACTTTTGAATTTGATCAAATTTTATTCATTAGAAACACGATTCGGACCGGAAGCGTCATTCGTCTTTTTGCATAATTACTTAGGCACATTCTTACCACATCATTGTAATGATTACAATTAATAGCTTTTCTAACGAGCTGTAACCGAGATTCGTACTATACATTAAATAAAGTGCACACGATTAGTGTTAAGGAAATCGGTCAAGTAAGTACGAGTTGGACTCACACGGGTAGGGTTCCGTATGATCTAACAAGAAAAAAAAGTCCAGGTTGAGGACCGTCTTTAGCCTTAAAAATTGTGTGTTTTCATTTGATGCTGTACCGCAACAGAAATACATTATTCTGTAAAAAAAAGTCTCTATATACGTAAATATTTCATTCATGATCATGATCAGTGATCGGAATAGGTAGAGTGATTTTTGCTACTTACGTCATGAAAGTCATAACATGGATATGCCTTTTTTCCGGAAGGTTCGGGACTAAACGAATTAGAATTATAATAGTGTTTTAGTAGCGTGAAAACAAATCATTGTTCACACAAACAGGTTAACGATGACACATCTTGGAGACTGTACTCTGATTGGTCGCGAAGTCGCAAACTTTGCATTGTGCCGATGCCGATGGTGCTGCTTTTATGTTGTATAAATCTTGCTCATATTGATTCGTTTCGATCCGCACTTTATACCTAATTCCATGTAATCATTTTGAAATTCCGAAAAAAAACATATTCATTTAAAAAGCCTGGGATCTCTGAGGCATATCCATGTTAATATATACGTTTGAGGTCACAGGCGATTCGCGTGATAAAAACTATATTGAGGGCGCTGAATTCCGGTTTCGGTCCGCCGAGGCGTGCTGCGCTGGCTACAAATATGCCGTTATTTTGCACCATCGCTATAGCTACACACACATGCACATGCTATTCGCGTACAGAATTCTGCCCCTGATATACGTATAGCTGAGCCTAAGTAACAAGGTCCCATTAGACATCGTTCGGGCAGAGAACCACAAAAAGTGGCCAAGTGCGAGTCGGACTCGCCCATGAAGGGTTCAAGTAATTATATGACTGGATGTTGTGTTAACTTTGTTTTTCATAGTGTTTGTATGAATGACAAAGTTAACTTTGCAGTTTTTCATAAATGTTTTGTATCTTAAAAACTGCTTATAATATTTTGTTCAAACCAATAGTCATCGAAAGTTTATATTGAGATACACAGCATATTTTTTTTATAGATTTATCATTTCTTACTTCAAAAGTTAGAGGGGGGGGACACAATTTTTTCCACATTGGATGGGTCTGTCTCTTTAAAGATTGACTTTGAGTAAAAATGGTTTTAGGAACCTCCACTTCATTTTTAAAGAACTATCTGTAGACACCCCACACACACATGTAGGTTTGATGAAAATAAAATTGGTTTCAGTTTCATGTATGGGGAGCCCCCCTTAAATTTTTATTTTTTTCAGTTTTTGTATAAAAATTGTAAAGCGGTTTATAGAATACTCTACGTACCAAGTTTCAACTGTGTAGTCCTAATAAAGTTGCTGTGTCATACGGACGGACGGAAAGACAGACTTGACGAAACTATAAGGTTTCCTTGTTTTTCTACGGAACCCTAAAAAAGATACCTTAGGTAGTTAAATAGTACTTAGTCGAAAGATAGTAAAAGTCATTAAGCTACTTTCTTCTATGCATCACCTAGATTAAAGATATGACAGTGATTGACATTGATTTTATCTTGTATTTACTGGGAGTTAGAACTTATGGTGGTTTTAGTATCATCATTCGGAAATCACTTTCACTGATGTCTTAGCATTTATCTTTCACTATTTTCATCCTAAGATCCGAAGAGAGCTCGACCTTCACCCATCTGTTACTGCGATGAAACTTGGTTGTTATCGAATATTTTAGGCTAGAAAATGTGTTGCGAGTGGGTGGCCTAGCAAAACATGGCAAGACTGTGATTACTTTAACATTTAAAAATAAAAGATCTTTTATCTCGAGAACGCGTGGACGTATCAAGCTGAGATTTATACCAATTAGCTGCTTAAATTAGCTGCTTCACGATGTGATTCACTCAGGCATCGACAGTAGAGCGAACTGGTGAGTAAAGTGCTGCTTCGCGTCGCTCCCGCGCGTTCGCGACGGCACGGGCGAGTGCCTGCAGTGCTTCAGCATTCGCGCACGCGCGCCAACTATGCCACTTACTCACCGCTAAACAGGACCATTGACACATTTGTAAGCTGTTTCTCGGAGCTTGACATTTTTCTTCTAAATCGCCGCACCCATTTCTCATCGCAAGTCAGACGACACATCGATGCACTTACGTCGACCTAATCGTCACTTTTAAAATTCCCATCGGAACATCACACACGAGCAAACACAGACACACAACATACATACACACACACACACTCACACGCACCGTTCAACACGCAGTTCACCACTCAACTCATTCATTATGTAACGTAATCTTTATTCATATTTGTTTGCTATGTATTCTACCTAATGGTTAACGACACTTTATTTTAAGTTTTTGAAGGGTCTTGTTTCGTTATTGGCATTTCACAATTTGTTTTAATATGTTTTCATTTTACGTTGTAAACTGCTGTGAAACAACTAATAAATATATAAATAAATAAATAAATAAAGAAATAAAATTTATAGTCCTTATGAGCTGTGAAAAAATCAACCTTCTAGGTCAACGCAATCGAACGGTACGACCGTTTATGCCCTAATTTTGTTTACATGGATGACATCTGTGACCCTGGCCTCTATAGGAGTGTCACAGACGCCATTTTGTTGTCAAAATACGCCCTACTGACGAAAGGGTATGAAGATTTCCTGAAATTATTGAAACTACATGAAAAATCGAATAAAGTAATCTGTCTGTTTATATGGCGATTCAAAAATCTCCCCTAACACGTCTAATTAAAATATACTAGATACTTTCTAGAGAAAAGTGTAGAAGACTGGACTAATACAAATATTTTGCCAATTAGAGCTAATTACTATAGGTATCTGTTAATTTTGTTACATAGTTACAAATTGTACTTTCGAAAATTAATAAGCTGAGCAGTGGTCTAATTAGAAAATTAATTAAATAGTACGATAATACGAAATTAGTCACTAGAGTCACAGGGTGCTCATTCCATACAAATTCGAATTAGTAAAACAGACCAAATTTTAACGGTTTTATTACGTTTTTTCAAGATCAACTGGATTTCAGAATTTCATGAAATGAAACTAAACTGGAAGCATATATACTCCATCATAGAACACTAAACTGTAGTTATTCTTGTTAGAACCGTCTCAATATCCAAATCTTACCACAAACGCCTCGGACGAGGTACGGGCCTGCGAGCCATAAATACAGGTTATATTATTATCCTAGTTATGGCAGCAGTCAACCACCATTTTTAAGTGTACCTTCCATTTTTCCTTGAATAAATACTTTACTAAACTGTAGAATCTACTCTATCTTTATTATATTTTTTACGAATTAACTACTAACAATGATGGATTGTATTATCTTACAAATAAATGAATTATTATTATTATTATAGAAAAAAGAAACAAATCTTTTCATATTTACTACCAATTTCGAGGTAACGAACACAAAACAAAAATGTGAACCCTCTTCTTTTGTGAAGTCGGTTAAATACCGCATGTCTTGGATGTTTACATGTTTGTGATGTCGCTGTTTCTGGTTCCCACGACGCAGGGTATCCTAGTGTGGGGTCAGAAGCAATGTATGTGCCTGTATGTAAATGTTTATGTTCTATGATATTATTATGTAATATTTGTTTTCTTCCAGCTCTCCTCATTCTTCACTCTGCTGAAGTCGAAGCATCACCAGCCGGAGTACTCCTGGACCCCTCATCATCACGACCATCATGGTGAGAGGAACCACTTTTAACTCAGACTTAGGTCAATTACTTACCTTCTGTTCCGCGACGGGCTATCAGCGCTATCATCGCTCACGTGACGTCACGACCATCATGACCGTTCCGAATGGGAAATCACGACCACCAGCGTCTATCACAGATATCCATTCGGAACGATAAAACGCGACGGTAGACGTCGACACTGACAGATGTCAAACCATTATAACCAAACTTTTGTTATTTTTTTGAAAGTGAGTCGTAGACAGTCGTAGTAGTTAAATTTTCTTTGTATTGAGTGATTAAGTGAGGAAATCAACAATTATGGAGCTTTAAGAGTGTCTGCTGGTTGCTGTTCTTAGTTTGATTGTCAGCTGTCAGAGTGACATCTGTCACGATCTATCAGTGCTCACGTTCTCGACGATGGTCACTGATATCCCAACATGGCGGAGTTGATGTCATTCATGACGTCATAGCGTCCATTTTGAGATATCGTTTTCACGTCAAAACTGACTCGGAATGGCATTGTAGAGGCTGTAATCGATTACAGCGCTGACAGCGATGTCGCGGAACGCACCGATAGACGGCGAGTTAAGTTAAACCTGACTAATCTTTAACAACTCCATAAACATTATATGGTAAAACAAACTAATGGGTCTGAGGGAAAGTAAATCATTTTGACTAACTACACAGGAAGTGATTCAAAGTAAACTAGTTAGTAACTCGCGTCACAGATCGTTTTTAGGGTTCCGTACCCGAAGGGTGCCAAACTGGACCCTAATACTGAGACTTCGCTGTCTGTCCGTCCGTCCGTCCGTCCGTCCGTCCTTCCGTCCGTCCGTCTGTCTGTCACCAGGCTGTATCTCATGAACCGTGGTAGCTAGACAGTTAAAATTTTCACAGATGATGTATTTCTGTTGCCGCTATAACAACAAATACTAAAAATCTAAAGAAATTTAATATTAAGGGGGGCTCCCATACAACTAACGTGATTTTTTTGCTCATTTTTGCTCGATATTGATAATGGTAGCAGGTAGACGCTTAAAATATTCACAATATATTATATACTTAAAAAATAAATAATTAAATTAAAATTAAATTAATACTTAGGGGGGCTGCCATACAATTATTTTTTTTGCGGTTTTTTATAGATAATGGTACGGAACCCTTCGTGCGCGAGTCCGACTCGCCCTTGGCCGGTTATTTCAGTTTGACACGCATTAACCCTATTAAGCCCGGGTCTCTCAAGAGACGGATAAACAGTCAGATAACTTTTTTATACACTTGTTGTACGTGTGAAATGTCAAAAGCCCCAGATAAACGCTACTGAGGAATGAGAGAACGGCACTTATGAAAATAAATAATTAAAGAATATGCCTCTGCGACCTCGTATGGAAAGAGGCGTGACACTTTCACCCCCGGTTTCCGAAACGCTGATCAAAGGTTTCGATTAGCTAATCGATCAGTATATTTAAAAAGCGGTCTTTAGCTAACCGTAGCCTTTGACCAGCGTCTCGGAAGTCAATGTTCTATAATGTTGTGTAATTAACAAAATCTTAAGTATACTATTTTGTCGATTGCAGGTTATGAGAGAAGCCTCACCATATCGGGTAAGTTTGGACTTACTTTAGAAAATAACTAAAATATACATAAATAAGATTTTGTTAACTACACTAACACTCACGCGTTAGGGGTTAAAACTTCATGGGCGTGAACTGTCAAAACGGGCCTTTTATTTTGTGAAGACTTTAGTCACCCGTTTGAATAGTACCCTTATTTCAGAGCCTTACTACACAGACCCATGGCAAAGCAGTTACAAGAACAACGAATTGGAGTGGTCCCCCGAAGCACCACACCCATACATCCCGACACATAGTGCCCACGAGACCCACGAGAGCCACGACCATACTCACAGTTTTATACCAACGCCACCTGGCGTCCGTAAATAAGATAGGCAAAATAAATTAATGATTGTATTTTAATTGGATACCAACTATTACCTATTTGCTCCTCAAAAATAGCAACCCAAAAATCCATGGTGCGTTAGTTTTTGTAATATGTCAATCTAACACGAAGGATAAAGGCCTTCAGCTACACAGACCCACCACTTCAGCTACACTGACCCACCACTTCAGCTACACTGACCCACCACTTCAGCTACACAGACCCACCACTTCAGCTACACTGACCCACCACTTCAGCTACACAGACCCACCACTTCAGCTACACTGACCCACCACTTCAGCTACACTGACCCACCACTTCAGCTACACAGACCCACCACTTCAGCTACACTGACCCACCACTTCAGCTACACTGACCCACCACTTCAGCTACACTGACCCACCACTTCAGCTACACTGACCCACCACTTCAGCTACACTGACCCACCACTTCAGCTACACTGACCCACCACTTCAGCTACACTGACCCACCACTTCAGCTACACTGACCCACCACTTCAGCTACACTGACCCACCACTTCAGCTACACTGACCCACCACTTCGCCCTGATATTTGATGAGCAAACTAATATTTTTGGGTTGCGATTAAATACAGGGTGACATTTAATTAGCTGACCATATTTTGAGGTATGATATAGTACCCATCATTATGAACATCTTTTCCCAAGAAACATATGGTCGCAAATGAAAAATTTTTTTCGTCCCTCCAGTACTTTGCCCCGATCAGCTGATTTCAACTTACTATGGGACACCAAAAATTTTTTCGTTTGCGACCATATGTTCCATGGGGAAAGTTGTTCATAATGATGGGTACTATCATTCCCCAAAATATGGTCAGTTAATTAAATGTCACCCTGTATATTCCATAAACAAATAAAATATTTATTTATCTTTCGGGTCTGTCTGAAGCAATCTCGATGTCTATTGAAATTATTTTGTATGTTAAATGAGTGATGAATATCACAGAGCAGGACGACTTTTCTGTTGGTTGTGGTTGCCTGCCATGCGAGAGGTCCCGGGTTCGATTCCCGGCTGGGGATAAAGAAACCAAAATTAATCCCCAGGTCATGTTTACCATGTTTGTGATGTCGCTGTTCCTGGTTCCCACTACACAGGGCATCCTAGTGTGGGGCCAGAAGCAATGTCAATGTATGTGGCTGTGTTTAAATGTTTAGGTAGGTTAAAAACGTATAACGTATGTTTAAAACGTTATTCGAGACTGCTTGAGACAAACCTAAGACTGCGTTTTTATAAAAATAAAAATTAACTTGAGGATCGCGCACATTAGGACGGGCCGCAGCGTGCCAGGGGCCTAATGCTGCTCTGAGAATTTCACTTATATTTCATTACTATTCCATTGCAAACACCCAAAATGGCGTCATTTGGTATTCTCCTAAATTATTATCCTCCTTGATTGGGTGTTTGCAATGGAATAGTAATGAAATAGTAATGAAATATAAGTGAAATTCTCAGAGCAGCATTAGGCCCCAGGTCGCAGCGCACTATCGCACACTGTGTCGGGGCGAAACGGGCCGCATGTTTTTGTATGCGGCGATGCGGCCCGCCCCGGCACGCTGCGGCCCGTCCTAATGTGCGCGATCCTTTATGCAACTTTTTATTATTTTGTTCTTGTTGTGGGTGTTTATTTTACTAGTCGTAAGTCTCACGTTCGACTACGAATTCTTATTTTTTTTTAAATGCTATAAGGGTATTTGGTTTTGCGACCTACCTATTTATAAGTAATTTATTAGTTTAATCTATATCAATGACTTCGAAAAATTCTGGTTGAACGTGATACTTGTTGTAGATTTTAGGTAAATTATTTTGGATTCTTTTATAAAATTGTTATGGTAAATTAATAAAAGTATGTTTGGAAATAACAAAATATTTATTTCATTCAAATGTTTAAAAATATACACAATTTCGGACGGATTTCATTTAATCTTATTTTATAAGACGCTGTATAGGTATAATTGTAAAGTAATACTTCTGATATAAATTCAATTCTAAAAATACAAAATACATTTTTTTATCAAGTTTAAAGCCACGGTTTAAAATGTGATGTTTGATAACTAAATGCTAAAAATTCAGAGATAGTTTCATGAAATACACTACAAAAAGTATAAATAACAATTTGAGTCATAATCTCCGACTACATAATCATTCATGTAATAATCACAACAAAAAGAGAAGGTAAAGATTTTACTTTTGTAAATAAATAAAAATTTATAAAATTGGCAGTGTCAATATGCTATCTGTAAGGTCCCCCTAGACAAAATCCGAGACTGGATAAATGCATTTGTGTAAGTGCTTCCATCCATTGTGAGACTTCGACGAAGTGTAAGATGTTGTGTCTAGTCTATGTAAGTTTCGTCAGTGGCACGCACACAAGCGTAATTTTCAGGTCTCGGTTTTTCACCTGTATACAACTACACACTTCATGGCGCCGTTCTGCCCAATCCTATTTTTTACTGTTCTTTTTGTCATGTGTATATTTTATTTGCTACTTGTTTCTGTTTATAATTTGTTATTGCTGTGTTTTGTGTGTTGTGACAGTTGAATAAATGTGCTTTCTATTCTATTCTAACTAGCGCTAAGTGAACTTGTCTAGGGGGTCAGTATTATTTGAGTCAAAAACTTAGACGACATGATAATGGAATGTAAGCAAGTCTTATTTGGAAGAGTTTATCACAAAATATTAAGCACCTTTTACGTAAACAATACGCTTTGTTGAACTTAAAATTAATCGTGTACTATATTTTCAGAAGGTATGTCAACTAGTACTCAAATGAGTAGTTTCCAGGGTTGTGACACAAATAAAAAAATAAACGGTCACGTGCGAGTAGGACACGCGCACCAAGGGTTCCGAACACACTTGTATATTGTTACTTTGTAACTGGTGTAATTAGGTTTCTAGGTTCTTCTCGAAGTAATCAATAGATGTAGTAATAAGGGTTCCTTGAGGATCGGAACCCTAAAAACAATAAAATAATCACAGATCAAAATCAGACAACCTCCTAAAACAAACGCCAAGGAAAATACAAAGAGTAATCAGTATGGAGTCGCTGACTAGTCCCAAAACGCTGCTTCGTCCGAACCAGGAGTATTTGACCTTCTTCTTGGTGAGTCTTCGTTTGTCTATGGCCAGCTTCTTGGGCCAGCTAGCGTAGTCTGGGAGGAGCGGCCTGCATTGGTTCGGGAACCATTTGCGCGCGAACCCTGAAAATGGAGAAAAAAATCGGTACAGGTCAGGTTGAGTTATTTTGCATCAGTTCTGAAAATGGAGAAAAAATATATTACAAGTAGGCACTTTTAATGCCGATTCCGCGAGGATTTTTGACATTTATTTTCCCAGCTACAAACCCCTTGGAGGGGGTTATCAATTTGGTTGTATGTTTGTTTTTTATCATTATTTTTCAGGCAGACGTTCTAAACTTATCTCATTTTCGTTATCGGCGGCTGAAAAAGTTCTTCTAAATATTTCGTGTATATTTGTGTCGATCTGGCATTTACTGTGTACGTAAAAATGTATGGAATTCGACGTTTGTTTTGAGGTTGAACTATGTTTAATATTTTAGCACACGGCAGAGAAATATTATGCAATATCTCACCAAGCGAATTCTTCCCCTGAATACAAATGTCATATTTCCCGCCCTTTCCGAGCGCCATCTTGATCGCGTCATCCACGGGTATGGTCACAGACCGCAGTGTGTACGACACTTCCGTTTCGTAGATCAGCTTGTTCTTATCGTCCCGGATGTAGAGATATGTGTCCGCGATATCCTCTGTGGTCACCACATACCAGTGGACGTAGATTGACGGCTGCGAGCTGTAATACGTAATGGGAGTATTTTTTAAAAAAAACAACTTCAGTAGTTCCAAATTCGTCACTAGATGTCGTAGGCCAGACATGAGTGAAGAAAAGTTGCCAGTCCAAACAATAACAACCGAAGAATGTAATCTGTGGTCGTGTAATGAACATACATGTGGAACGCGATACAAACAAATATTACTGATAAGTACTAAGACTTATTCGCGAAACGGTTAACGGACGGAATGACAGACAAGAACGTTGGTTGACATGCTTTAGATATTGTTCTGAGGGTTGACACGCTGCGCCGTGTTGCTCTATGGTAGACATACACGGCAGGCAGTCTATTAAAAATTTCTTACTCTGTGACGACAACAGACTGTGTCATATGAATTCATGTCTATACAAAGCCATCTGTCGGCAACTTTCAGAACTATTTTTAGCTGTCAGAAAATCACTATTGTTGGATGTTGAAATCGAATCGTAAAATAACTACTTATAAATAACACTATACTCTATCCAATTGCTTAAAAGCAACTTGACAGCCAACCTAAAACTTCATAAAATCCACTTTTTAAACACTAGGGATGTTACCAAAACAATCGGGAAGAATCGAAATTGTTCATTCGGTTGAACTGACAGAAGAGTTGACATCGTCATCACTGCTACCCGCACTTAGGGATATAATTACTTAGTTCATTTTCAACTATATTGTCTATTCAAAGACTCAAAAGATTCAAAGAATGAAATCAATGTCTAAAGGCTTACTGCTGAACTACTACTGAGATTGAAATCCGTCTACCCGTTGGTGCTAGAGTGCCACAGACAGATACACACACAGACAGACGTTTTCAAACTTATAAACGCCTCTTTTTCTTCTCGGGGGTTACAACACAAGAGCAACCAACTTAGCTGTTCAGGTGGGAAAAATTGGTACTACGGACTTGTCATCCGCCATCAAAGAGAATACATACTATACTATGTTCGCTATTATGAAGACTACATGACACTAGCGACCGCTATCAACTGAACAGCTGAGTTGGTGGCACATTACCTCGCTATCACCCACCACAGATACTATAATATTATACTAATACAGATAGACCACGTAGAACAAAATATGTGACCGGCGTAAACTGAAATGATAGGGAAGCTTCTTTAGTTCGAGGGTTTTATCGCTTGGTGCAGCACCATCGAAAATTTTTAAATACCACGAGATGGCGCTAAGATATATAGGATTTATTCTAAGATTAGCGCCACCTAGAAGTATGTTAACTGAAACCATGGCGTTTAAAGTACAAATCTTACTCCTCACACCATCTCTTTTTGACGAAGGGTTACTAATTCTAATTTGTATGGGGTGGGCACCATGTGCTATCACATAAAAAAATACTTACCATTGAATGAGCCTAAAAGCCAAATCCGGTTCAGTGACCAAATCAAAACTCAATTCTTTTTCAGTGTTGCCGTCCTCCTCGTCAACTCTACCATCCGTGGTGTTGCCAGGACACACCAACCTCTCCTCGTCCAGAGTTAGTAGATTTTCGTTCTGCACCGTCACTGGTTCGGTACAGGTCAAGTTGAGGTATTTTGCGTCCGCTCTTTGTTTTGGGCGCAGGCGGTTGAGGTAGTGTTTGAGAGCGCGAGTGTTGCAGTCACACTTTAATTGATTGCCTGTGGGAAATGTGTAGTTTTATGTAAATAATCGGCCAAGTGCGAGTCGGACTCTCACACGGAGGGTTCCGCAGAGGAAGTGCAAACATAAAGTAAGAAATCGGCCAAGTTCGAGTCGGACTCTGACACGGAGGGTTCTTCCGCACAATCATTGTACCAAAACCACACCTCGGACACTCCATAGAATGCTCGTAAAATAATCACCTATTGATGAAAACCACATGATGTTTGTGTACGTGCAAATGTGTGCGTCAACTTTGCTAGGACTGGTGGCGCGGCAAATGCATACGCGCCGTCACTCGTCCGGCGTTCAGGCCTGTCTATTGATCCTCTAACCAATCTTTTGACGCCTGGGGTGGGGTGCGGTATCTGAATCAGCGCGGGGAAGGGAGTGGCCGTTCTGTACGGAGTACTATTATCTCTTCTGTGCCAAAAGTACAAAAAAATACGTTTCTTGTATGCAGACACCTTTATTTTTTGTGAAAATTCTGTGAAAATTTAAACTTTCTAGCTGTTACTGTTCGGACGATAGAGCGCGCTGACGGACAGACAGACAGAGAAACAGATTGCGGAGGCTTAGTAATAGGGTCCCGTGTGGCACCCTTCGGGTACGGAACCCTATAGTCTCTGCCACCCCATATGGGATGAAAATACGTGACAATACGTGAGGGCTGGTAGCTATCATGCCAGTTATTCTTAGAAGTAAAATAAATTGTAAAAGTCAAATTATTACCTTCAAAGTACACCTCCAATCCAGCAGAGTGCATCTTTTTGACCAACTTTGCCTCAAAACTTGTCAACACATTATTCCTGACGTCGAGCACCTACAAACAAACACATTCACATACACTCACACGCATTTATATCGAGTTGTCAAAGTTTACTCGAGAGTAACTAGTATTAACTTGCGTTCGCAATAGTCACTCTAAGCCCCAGTTTCTGAAAGAGCAATCAAATGTGACAAGTGATTGATGGAAGATTAGTAGAAGATGTAGCTCAGAAGGCTGCCCAATTAAAGTGGGACTGGGCCGGTCACGTGGCTCGAATGCTGCCGAATCGTTGGGCTAAGAGAACCACAGACTGGCTCCCAGTAAACGCAAAGAGAAAGCGTGGCCGACCCAGGAAGAGATGGAGTGATGAGTTGGGTCTATGGGATAAAGAGTGGAAGGAGACCGCTCAGGATCGAGTGGAGTGGAAGAGGGGGAGAGAGGCCTTTGCCCAGCAGTGGGACATAGTGGGCTCGTAATAATAATAATAATTCAAAAAAGAGGCACGTGATTGGCTGAAAAGAGTTTGACAAGAATTTATCACGTTATCACAGCTAATAGGCTTGTGGCCTGTCAAGTCAAAATAGATACTTTTTATGAACTGTCAAAACGGAAATTTTGTTCCTGAGTTCTACGCAATAACAAAAGAATGACGTCATGTAAGAGTGCCATCAAATGCTGTCTTTTTTGCACAAAATTGACTTTATAAAATATATCTGCTGGAAATATACAATTATGAGAATGTCAAGCCATTTTGTACATAATGCTTCAACTTAAGACTTGTTCCTAGATTTATTGAATTACCTTGGCCACAAGCCTATTTCCATTCCAGAAATCTTTAAATTGTAATACCGCACTTAACTATAATGGCCTGTCAGTGTCATTAAATGTTGTTATTTTAATAAAACATGACTACATACATCTGTCCAACGATTTTTTGGCGTGCGGTGACAGGTAGAAACCAACGCTTTCATTGCATTAGGTTGCGTAGAACTGGCGCCCTCTGAAAACTTCACTCACACGCAAAAACATCGTTGGACAGCTATAATGACAACTGCTCATGACAGTTCACATGCCTTGACGTTACACCCACTAACATGGGGCATTTAATCGTCGTTTAAGATCGTTGCTGCAACTCGCTGTAAGCACAGATACTATAATATTATACTAATACAGATAGACCACCTAGAACAAACTATGACACCGGCGCAAACTGAGATGCTACGGAAGCTTCTTTAGTTCGAGGGCATTATCACTTGGTGCAGCACCATCGAAAAGTTGCAAATACCACGAGATGGCGCTAAGATATATGGGATTTATTCTAAGATTAGCGCCACATGGCGTTTAATGTACAAATCTTACTCCTCACGCCATCTCTTTTTTACAAAGGGTTACTAATTCTAATTTGTATGGGATGAGCACCCTGTGGTATTCACCTCACTCACCTTTAGTTTAGTCGCGTTGACAATATGGTCTACTGGCAACACCTGAAGACTGTTATCTTGCAGGTACAGCTCAGTTATGTTTTCTGGCAACACTAGCCTTGGGTCTTGAGCTACGAATCAACACAATTATATTAGAAACTGTCCGAGCCGCAATGAGCCAGCGTAGCGGAATATGGCTCAATATTACTTGAGTTCTAGCAGATCGAGTGAGGACAATATCGTATTTATTAAATTAGAAATTGTAAAACTGCAATATAAATAGTAGTAAGGTTTAAACTTACATGTCCTAGAAATGAGGTCTGCAAGGTTATTCCCAGACAAATCCAGTACTTGTAGTGACGTCAGGTTACCTAGGACGTCTGTGAAAAGATAATATTTTAAAGTAACACTTCTTATGCGGCGCTTTTACAAGACCTGGGACATTCTTGTAACCACTAGACCTGGGATTCTTGTAACCACTAGACCTCAGATATTCTTGTAAGCACTGGACCTGGGACATTCTTGTAACCACTAGACCTCAGATATTCTTGTAAGCACTGGACCTGGGACATTCTTGTAACCACTAGACCTCAGATATTCTTGTAAGCACTGGACCTGGGACATTCTTGTAACCACTAGACCTCAGATATTCTTGTAAGCACTGGACCTGGGACATTCTTGTAACCACTAGACCTCAGATATTCTTGTAACCACTAGACCTCAGATATTCTTGTAACCACTACACCTCAGATATTCTTGTAACCACTAGACCTCAGATATTCTTGTAACCACTACACCTCAGATATTCTTGTAACCACTAGACCTCAGATATTCTTGTGACCACTAGACCTCAGATATTCTTGTAACCACTAGACCTCAGATATTCTTGTAACCACTAGACATCAGATATTCTTGTAACCACTATACCTCAGATATTCTTGTGACCACTAGACCTCAGATATTCTTGTAACCACTAGACCTCAGATATTCTTGTAAACACTACACCTCAGATATTCTTGTAACCACTAGACCTCAGATATTCTTGTAACCACTACACCTCAGATATTCTTGTAACCACTAGACCTCAGATATTCTTGTAACCACTAGACCTCAGATATTCTTGTAACCACTACACCTCAGATATTCTTGTAACCACTACACCTCAGATATTCTTGTGACCACCAGACCTCAGATATTCTTGTAACCACTAGACCTCAGATATTCTTGTAACCACTACACCTCAGATATTCTTGTGACCACCAGACCTCAGATATTCTTGTAACCACTACACCTCAGATATTCTTGTAACCACTACACCTCAGATATTCTTGTGACCACCAGACCTCAGATATTCTTGTAACCACTAGACCTCAGATATTCTTGTAAACACTACACCTCAGATATTCTTGTAACCACTACACCTCAGATATTCTTGTGACCACCAGACCTCAGATATTCTTGTAACCACTAGACCTCAGATATTCTTGTAACCACTAGACCTCAGATATTCTTGTAACCACTACACCTCAGATATTCTTGTGAACACTAGACGTCAGATATTATTGTGACCACTAGACCTCAGATATTCTTGTAACCACTAGACCTCAGATATTCTTGTAACCACTAGACCTCAGATATTCTTGTAACCACTACACCTCAGATATTCTTGTGACCACTTCACCTCAGATATTCTTGTGACTACTAGACCTCAGATATTCTTGTAACCACTACACCTCAGATATTCTTGTGACCACTACACCTCAGATATTCTTGTAACCACTACACCTCAGATATTCTTGTAACCACTAGACTATTCGTAACCACTAGACTATTCTAATAGTCGTATAACGTGGATGAAGACGACAGTAAATATATGAGTATGAGTATGATAGTCTTGTGTCGGTCATGTACGAAGAACGATTAGGAAACGTTACCGTGCAATGAACGAAAAGAAACGTTTCCCTACGCTAGTCGCTAATCGGACATTCGTTCTATTAGTACATGACCGACCGACCGACCGAGCGAGATTCTCGCTCGGTCGGTCGGTCGGTCGGTCATGTCCTAATAGAACGAATGTCCGATTAGCGACTCGCTCGGTCGGTCGGTCGGTCATGTCCTAATAGAACGAATGTCCGATTAGCGACTAGCGTAGGGAAACGTTTCAGCGAGAAGGAGAATGGCGGGGCGGGCGGGAGCCATTCATTACATTACATTATTATTATACTTTAATAGAAGTGACAAGTAGTCAAGAGACTAGAATGACAGTCCTAAGCCTGTTTAGGTATGAAGGAAAATCTAATATTATTTAACTTTTTATTTCTGCAATGCAAACTGACACGTACAATTGTATAAATATGTGAATACACTACAGAGTATAATATTCCTGAAGTTTCTGCTCTGCACGACAAGAAAGGTTAATCTAATAGCCCATTTTCAACCGACTTCAAAAAAGGAGGAGGTTCTCAATTCGACCCGTATGTTTTTTTTTTTTTCTATGTTTGTTACGCGATAACTCCGCCAATTATGAACCGATTTGAACAAATCTTTTTTCGCCGTATAGGTAATACCTCAAGGGTGGTCCCATTGACACCAGGTCAGGATCTGATGATGGGATCCTGGAGAAATCGAGGGAACTCTTCAAATATTATAGGCAGACCTATAGTGATTTTTGTGTTTTTCATAATAACTCGTGCAAATGCACATGGTAAGCATAATATTGTGATGCGGAACTGCTGATGAAGACCACATATGGCCACCAGAACTGCTCAATACTAGGTACAAATACAATGCGTGGCTGATTGGCAGGCAATGCATATCCTAAACCGGTGGACCTAGAGTCATGAAACTTTGTACAGAGGTTCCTTAGTAGCGTGGGGTAGCACTGAGATGGGATTTGACGAAATTAAGTCCCCAAGGGGGGGGGGGGGTTATAAGGGGTAACAGTTTGTATTAAACTCAATTAATCAAATAGGGTTTGTGGAAGTCGGTTTTTTCTAAAGTTTACTTTTTGTTTCAATTATTTATTCATCCAATCCAACGTCCTAATAGTACTAATAGAACTGTTAGAGTGTACTAGTACACTGACTGAAATGTACTAGTACGGAGCGCTCTCTCTGATGACCGAGCAGGCACAAGACTAGAGTATGAGTATGAGTATTTAAAATACAATAAACTCACTGCTCCGTATGTCACTAATCCCGTTATTGGATAGGTTCAACCTCCTCAACTTTTTAGTTCCATGCGTGATGTCCATAGTAAGAACTGGCAGGCGGTTGTGGCTCAGATCGATCTCATACAATTTGTATGGGATGTAGATGTTCGATGGGAACATCTTTTTGGTGAGAGAAGCGAAGTTGTTGTGGCTTAGGTCCAGCTGAAAAGAGTGGAAGAAAACTGACAAATTGGTTCCAGATAGAGGGCGTGTAGTGCGTGTCCAAAAAAAGAACTAACTAAGAGATTCGTTAATCTGTGATGACAATTTTTGGAAGATTTTCATTATGACTCTATTTTTGAATGACTATTTAAAGGAATGGACTCATTAAAGGAACTTTTATGAAAATTAAAATTTGGAATAGGTTTAATGGCTCATTAAATAACTGAGTACGGCGATAAGCATGTAAGTAAAACCAGTTTAAGCGAAGGATTTCGTTAACCAGAGAAACGCTTGCTAAAATTAGGTTAGGTTATGTTAGACAGGTTAGAGTTAGGTAATGTTAGGTTAAGTTAGAGTTAAGTTAGGTAATGGGGGTGATTTGAAGGTGTCAAAACTACTAAACTAAGGCACAAAACAAACAACACAAAAACTCAATTAGTATGCTTAGTTTAGTTCGTGTCGCCTCCTAAATCGCAAGCAATGTTAGGTTAGGATAGTATCATACAGACAAATGGATGGAGAGACAGCGGTGTCAGTAGTAATAGAGGCTCCTTGTATGTAATATCACAGATACTATAATATTATACTAATACAGATAGACCACCCAGAACAAAATATGATACCGGCGTAAACTGAGATGCTACGGAAGCTTCTTTAGTTCGATGCCATTATCGCTCGGTGCAGCACCATCGAAAAATTGCAAATACCACGAGATGGCTCTAAGATATATAGGATTTATTCTAAGATTAGCGCCACCTAGAAGTATATTAACTGAAACCATTGCGTTTAAAGTACAAATCTTACTCCTCACGCCATTCCTTTTTTACGAAGAGTTACTAATTCTAATTTGTAAGGGATGAGCACCCTGTGGTAATATGTAAATGTTTAGTCAGTATCACATACCATTTCCAAAGACAAACAGTCATCGAGTAGTCCATTAGTTTTGTTGTCAATCTTCTCTAGTGCATTGTGAGATAGGTCCAATTTTCTGCAAGTAACGTACAATCATTAACCAGAGAAACGCTTGCTAAAATTAGGTTGCTAGGTAATGCGGGTGATTTGGGAGGCGTAAAAGCCACTAACTTTAAAATTAAATCGATCAAGGGCCTATCGGACTATCAACTCACGAATCCGACATCAAACCCTAATTATATAAAGTAAAGTAAAAATTTCGTTTATTTGCAAGCAAATTTACATCATGAATGAAATGCCCTGTCCCTCAAATTAGCCTGAGCTGTGTCTTGAGAGACAAGTTCTTAACAGAATTCGAACTATTCCGAACCGACTGAGCATTCGCTTGATCGTCATTTGCTGGTCGTCGAATAGGCTTGTGGCCTGTCAAGTCAAAATAGATACTTTTTAGGGTTCCGTACCCGAAGGGTGCCAAACGGGACCCTATTACTGAGACTTCGCTGTCCGTCCGTCCGTCCGTCCGTCCGTCCGTCCGTCCGTCCGTCCGTCCGTCCGTCTGTCACCGGGTCCGTCTGCACGAACAGTAATAGCTAGAAAGCTGAAATTTTCACAGAATGTGTATATCTGTTGCCGCACCAACCACAAATACTGAAATACGAGAGATATTACAAATTGAAAGTGGTCTCGGTACAAGATACGTCTTCACAACACGCTTGAAAAGTTTATACCAAGGCCATTTTGTTTTGGTAGGTAAGCCTTCTTTTAATGAAATGAATTTAAATGATATGGCAATGTCGTCCCCGGACTTCTACAAAGACTTTAAATATTAATTGATGAATTACGACGTCTCTATTTATTATGTAGAACTTTTAGAAAATAATTATAAAATTAATAGTTTTTAATTACTTTTGTTTTCATACAAATCTCAGAGCACAGAAATTAATTTTTTCCTTTTGGCCACTTCAAGTTTGGCTGCCAGTGATGTTTTAATTAAATACTCTTTGGTGCGTTGAAATGATGTTTTGCAGTCTGCATGACATTGACATAATGAGTGAGTGAACCTCATTGTACGGAAATTGTAGATGGGTGTCTCACGTTTTCCAGTAGGAGTATGTTGTAGACAGTGCTGCTTACGGCGGCGTTTAGTAGGTACTAAAGGCCCTAAAAGCGCGGCAAGCTTTGAATCAATTCAAATGTTATTTTTCAACTAGCTACAAAGTTATTCTGACATAAGATGATAATTTGAACAAAACTTTTTGGGTACTTCATGAAAAATACAGTTACAGATCACACATATACAGGGTGGAACAAACGAATGGGCCCTGGAGGGAAAGTACCTTAAAATCTTAAGATATCCGTCCGTCCGTCTGTCTGTCACCAGGCCGTATCTCATGAACCGTGGTAGCTAGACAGTTGATATTTTCACAGATAACGTATTTCTGTTCCCGCTATAACAACAAATACTAAAAACAAAATAAATTTAATATAAAGGGGGCTCCCATACAATTAACGTGTTTTTTTGCGGTTTTTTTAACCGACTTCCCAAAGGAGGAGGTTTACAATTCGTCCGGATGTTTGTTTTTTTTTTATTTTATTTTTTTATGTATGTGCCTCGATAGCGCCTAAACGGATGGACCGATTTGGAAAATTAGACCGATTAGACCTATAGTGATTTTTGTGTTTTTCATAATAACTCGTGCAAATGCACATGGTAAGCATAATATTGTGATGCGGAACTGCTGATGAAGACCACATATGGCCACCAGATCTGCTCAATACTAGGTACAAATACAATGCGTGGCTGACGGGCAGGCAACGCATAGCCTAAACCGATGGACCTAGAGCCATGAAACTTTGTACAGGGGTTCCTTAGTAGCGTGGGGTAGCACTGATATGGGATTTGACAAAATTAATTCCCCTGGGGGGGGGGGATAAGGGGTTACAGTTTGTATTACACTCAATCTAATCAAATAGGGTTTGTGGAAGTCGGTTTTTTCTAAAGTTTACTTTTTGTTCCAATTATATAGATAATGGTACGGAACCCTTCGTGCGCGAGTCTGACTCGCACTTGGCCGGTTTTATTATGAACTGTCAAAACGGAAATTTTGTTCCTGAGTACTATGAAATAACAAAAGAATGACGTCATGTAAAAGTGCCATCAAAATGTTGTCTTTTTTTGCACAAAATTGACTTTATAAAATATATCTGCTGGAAATATACAATTCTGAGAATGTCATGCCATTTTGTATATAATGCTTCAACTTAAGACTTGTTTCTAGATTTATTGGATTACCTTGGCCACAAGCCTATTGTAGCTAAGAGTAGTCTCTGCAACCCCATACGGAAAAATATACCTACGTGGTACATACGATTGACTACCTCTGCGGCGTTGCGGTCAAGGCTGTGCTTCCCAGCTACAAATCCCAGGTTCGAATCCCGGCTGGGGATAGAAAAAAAACTCCCCAGGTCTTGGATGTTTACATTTTTGTGATGTCGCTGTTTCTGGTTCCCACGACACAAGGTATCCTAGTGTGGGGCCAGAAGCAATGTATGCGCCTGCCTGTTGTTATGCTAAGGCTGGATTTTACGAACGAAAGAGTAACTTTTACTCGAGAGTATCTTCTACTTTTTCATAGACACCAGTGACACCTAGATCAGATCACCTCATTTTGAACTGTCATTTGTCATACAAGTTACCCCCGGGACAGTAAGTTATTCTCGTATAACTTTTGTTGGTGAAATCCATCCTACGAATATGTTTTATAAAGTACTCACTGCAACGAGACTAGAGTCTTGAACGCCTCATTCGGTATACTCTCCAGCTTGTTGTGTCTCAGCGACAGCTCTATCAACTGGAGAAGACCTGGAATTATGGACACGCATTAACACCAGCTCGCACTGAGCCTGCGTGGTCGAGTATGGCTCAATCTGCTCGTGCCCCTCGGTGGGGACATTAATGGGCTAAATACAAGGTTACTTTTGGACCCCTAGTCAAAAGTTACTATTATTTTAGGTACACATTCTGAGCAACTATCACTAAGAAACTGATTTGATCAGAGCAATTTTATTTTTCACTTCTCCATACAAATCCAGCTGATTTGTACCCCCTCAGGCCAAAATTTACTGGGAAGTGAAAAATAAAGTTGCTCTGATCAAATCGGTTTCTTAGTGAAAGTTGCTCAGAAAGATGTCCCTAAAATAATAGCAAATTTTGGCTAGGGAGTGGTCCAAAAATCACCCTGTATATAGTTACTGTTAATTAATAATTAATTAATTAATTAATATTCGCCTTTGAATGACAGCTGCTCGATTTCTGTCAACTGGTTGTTTGACAGGTCGAGACGGAAGATCGTTGGCAGGTGGCCGAACGCCGCTTTTGACAGGCTAGTCAAGTTGTTATTCTGAAATCATAGTTAAGATTAAGTTGTCGGTAAAATTGCACTTACACTAATCCGTATTAATAAACCGGTACCAAATACCGGCAATATATCGGTACCAAAAGAAAACGGTTGGGCGATCGGTACCACAATTAATTAATTTTTACGCTACATATAGGTTCAGGTACCGTAATTATTAAAGTAGTAATAAAGGGTCGGATAACTCTACGGTTGGATTTTGGTACACATTCAAACAGCGGTATCCAACAGGCATAGCCAACCGTTTCGTTCTTGATTTTAATGTCTGATCCATACGCTTGGTAAACCATGTGTATGTATGTGAGTGTATGTGAGGGTTACCTGCATGTAGAGGTACTGCACACTGGTCATGCTGTTGAGCGCTTGCCACGGTGGCCGTGTCATGCTGTTGTTGGACAGATCCAATCTGGAGAGGAATATGGGGTCTACAATAAATAGATGACGTCATCATGGTACATTTTACAGTTTTAGCTTGACTATATATTAATCTATAATTTTAATATAGTATGATGTAACTGTATAATATAGTATGATGGAACTGTTGTATTTAGCTTGATGAAAATGTAAAATATAGCTCAATTAAACTGTACAATATAGTATGATGAAACTGTAAAAACGGTTTGACATCAAATTTTAAATATGAGAACTATGCACCTGTCTAAATACATGTAAAATATAGTATGATGAACCTGTAAAATATAGCATGATTAAACTTATACAATATGGAGACCTTGATTAAACTGTAAAATATAACTTGACGAAACTATTCAAAGTTCAAAGTTATTTTTTTACTAACCACAAAATTATACAGATTGCTTAGTCAACATAAATATAATTTGAAGAAACTGTCAAATATAACTTGATGAAACTATAAAACATAACTTGATGAAACTACAAAATATAACTTGACGAAACAGTCAAATATAACATGATGAAACTATAAAACATAACTTGATGAAACTACAAAATATAACTTGACGAAACTGTCAAATATAACTTCATGAAACTATAAAACATAACTTGATGAAACTATAAAATTTAGCTTGACGAAAATGTCAAATATAACTTGATGAAACTATTAAACATAACTTGATGAAACTATAAAATATAACCTGATGAAACTGTCTTGAGGTCATTAAGCGTCAGTCGTATCGTAATCGTTGGAAAGATGTTCAGTGTAGGTAGCAAGAAAAAATACGCATCGAAAAAGTATTCGAATTGAAATATCAGTGACTCTTATGTACGATGTCATAAGGTTCATTTCATCTGAACTCGAACACTTTTCCACTCTGGCATTAATTCCTGCTCGAGCCACAGTTCTTACTTTTGCAACGTCAGAAGTCCAGCGAAGCTGTCTGAACTGAGGTTATCTTCCAGCGTGTTACTCGACAGATTTAAGTATAGCAGCGCGTTCATAGTGGGCCACGTGTTCGCACGTATCTCCCTCAACGCATTGTGTGCTAGGTTCACTTCGCTGTGGGGGAGAGAGATGAATATATTTTTATTAGTTTAAGGTTAAGGTTTTAGAATTTTATTTCTCAAAAGAACAACTAGTTCACTTACAGAGAAACATTAATGTATACATTAAAATAATGTTAGTACATATATTAAACACACTAAACTTATGCGAGCTATTACTTTTTCTCGTGACAATGACTTTTAAACAAAATCGACTATACTAGACAAAATATGCCTTTTTAAAAGTGATTTAAATCCAGAAAATGATTCTATACCAAGGTTCTTATTCAAATAACTTAAAAATATTTTTAAATTTGTTGAAGAGGAACCCTGGTATACAGACCAGGAACCTGCGTAAACAGTGTATAAATCCGATTAACAGTCTAAATACGTTAAACTGTTTCTCAAATTCAAATAATTTGTGTTACGTTTGTATGGGAAATTGACGCGGTCGCCGGAGCCTTAATTCATTTACACCTTGTATTTGTAAACAAATACATTCAAATAAAACTATTTCATACTCTAGAGACACTACAAACTTGATATACTAACCCAACACTGATGGGGATCTGGAATATGGCCTCGAGCTGGTTCCAGCTGACATCCAGACGTCTGCAGCTGGCCAGCTTAGCCAGGCTGCCTGTGAAACGGATAACATATTGTGTGTATAGGTGCCGCCATCCACGACGACGCGTGACGTAGCTATTTGCATCTTTCTCTTTCATCGGAGCACTCTGCTGGAAGACAAATATGCAAATAGCTACGTCACACGTCTTCGTGGATGGAGGCACCTATAAATTACAATATAGTTTCACGCCTTACCATATCAAATCAATCAAATCAAAATGTTTGTTGTTTAACTATGAGTAATTAACATTATGTAAGCTGAAATAATACCTGTGCCAGACGATTTCGCTTTCTGACCATATACAGGGTGTAGCAGAAGAGTGTAGAAATATTTTAGGGGATTGTTAGGCAACTTTTACTATGAAAACGATTTGATCAGAGCAACTTTAATTTTCAACCGACTTCAAAAAAGGAGGAGGTTCTCAATTCGACCCGTATGTTTTTTTTTTTTTTTTGTTACGCGATAAGTCCGCCAGTTATGAACCGATTTGAACAAATATTTTTTCGGCGTATAGGTAATACCTCAAGGGTGGTCCCATTGACACCAGGTCAGGATCTGATGATGGGATCCTGGAGAAATTGAGGGAACTCTTCAAATATTATAGGCAGACCTATAGTGATTTTTGTGTTTTTCATAATAACTCGTGCAAATGCACATGGTAAGCATAATATTGTGATGCGGAACTGCTGATGAAGACCAACATATGGCCACCAGATCCGCTCAATACTAGGTACAAATACAATGCGTGGCTGACGCGCAGGCAACGCATAGCCTAAACCGGTGGACCTAGAGCCATGAAACTTTGTACAGAGGTTCCTTAGTAGCGTGGGGTAGCACTGAGATGGGATTTGACAAAATTAATTCCCCAAGGGTGGGGGGATAAGGGGTTACAGTTTGTATTAAACTCAATCTAATCAAATAGGGTTTGTGGAAGTCGGTTTTTTCTAAAGTTTACTTTTTGTTTCAATTATCACTTCTTTATTACAAAATAAGCTGACCGCCCGGACCAAAACGTATAGAGCAATGTAAAATAACAGCCTTAACCCTTCGTAACCGCCTGACAAATACAGACGTTTTTCTACCATTTTGTGCCGATTTTTGCGAACAAAGGGAGGGCGCTGACAGCTTCAAACGTCAATTCTCGAAATAATGTTGCCATCTACAGTTTGCTAGTGATGTTCTCATTCATTCTAAATAGAATGAAAAACTGGTAAATATGTTCTAATATTACTTTACATTAAGTTATTTTACAAATTAGATAATGATTTGAGCGTTTTAATTTGACATAAGGTACAATTACGATATCCCCAAACGAGCAGGCCGGTTTCATGGCGGCGGCGGCGGCCAGTTACAAATAATAATTCGAATACAAATAGTTACGTTACGAGTTTACGACAGGCAATAATAATAGCTATCGTAGCATCTTTAAGATATCATTCTATTTTGAGACTATAGAGTGAACTAAATCATTCTTTTACCCATCACAATTATTTTTTTTCACCAAAAACTGGCAACATCGGACCTGTCAGCGCCCTCCCATTGTTTATCAATTAGACTATAGTACATATTACTGTTTATCTGGATTGGAAAATCACCCCTCATTATCATCAGTAGATTGTTCACGTATTATCTACCTTTGGCCACGTCTCTCAACTGGTTGTGCGACAGATCCAGGTCCAGTACTGTGGGCAGAGTACCGAATGTGCCGGGCTTGATAACCGACATCGCGTTGTGGCTCAGGTTCAGGAATCTGGAAGAGAAATTGTGCATTCGCATTCTTAATTTTTATTATTGTAACAAAAAAAGAATACAGAAAATAGGTGCATGTAAGAAAAACAATGTACAAAGGCGAGCTTATCTCTACCAAAAGAGAGATTTCTTTTAGCAAACCCTATGGAAAGGTAACAATGTGCGTAAATGGAATTTATTGTATCTGTCAATCAAAATTATTTTATCGTCGAACCGGTTTATCCAAAGCTTTTGTAAGTAGTAGAAGGGTGGACATGTCGCCCTACTTACCGTTTTTAGGTGCATCATTTTTAAGCAATTTTCGCAATATTTTGCAGTTATTCAAGTTCTTTGTAGGTAGAAGGTACAGAAACTACATAATTGATAAACCGTTTACCGGTCTTGGATGTTTACATGTTTGTGATGTCGCTGTTTCTGGTTCCCACGACACAGGGTCACCGAGTGTGGGGCCAGAAGCAATGTGTGTGCCAGAATGTTGTGTTTTGATTGTAACTAGAATATCGGAATTCGTTTTCCGACATGAATTCCGGAACTCACCTCAGCGAGAACAGATTTTGGAACACAGCATTGTAGATCTC
Source organism: Argyresthia albistria (assembly GCA_963457715.1). Classification (NCBI taxonomy): domain Eukaryota; kingdom Metazoa; phylum Arthropoda; class Insecta; order Lepidoptera; family Argyresthiidae; genus Argyresthia; species Argyresthia albistria. The sequence continues at coordinate 5,353,655 of OY735279.1, read as the reverse complement.
TTTCAGCTGGTTGTACGACACGTCGACAGTATGCAGCTCGTATAGTTTGGGGAACGCGTTCCGCGGTATCTTCTCTATAACGTTGTGAGACGCGTTGAGGATCCGAATACCGGTCATGTTTTGTATCGGTATCTGTAAAATACAAATAAAAGATAGCATCAGCATAGTATAAATAAGAAATAGTAAGTTCACTAGGCCCCTGTTCGCATGATAACTACCTACTCTTGCTCAAACAGCTAGGGTTGTCGCTTAACACGTGTCGCCCGGCGCCGCCGGACGAATGACGTCGACTCGTCGCATGCATTGCTTGCATAGCCCTGTCTCGTAGCACGCGAAGGACGCGAGATTCGGCAATGTGTGCGTGTGGCGGCGCGTGCTTATACGGAATGCAATGTAGCTGTGTGTGTGCGGCTGTTCGCGCTGATTTGTTTGAAGTGAACCTGGCGTGGCATCAGGGAGGGTGGAGGCATAGTGGAGCATATCACCCACGGTAGCGTAAGGACAAAAGAGTCCTTGGAACAATATTGACATTAAAATTATTAAAAAAAAATGACATTAAAATTATTTTGACAGTGGGTACCAAGACGTCAATGAATGTCTAATTTTTGACGTTGGTACCCACTGTCAAACTAATTTTAATGTATTTTTTTTATAATTTTGGAGAATGACAATGGCTCGAGCCTGCGTGATATTCAATGCACCATTTTGTGTGACAAAGGACGAGCACATCACTGCAGATCGCGGCTGAGATTCGCGTAATATTAAGTTGATAATCACGATGCCGGCACTATGACAACGATCGAACGTCATCGCGCCTTAACATTGGCAGCTATTTGAACTACGCCGCCGTTGTACACGAGAATAATAGGCTTGTGGCCAAGGTAATCCAATAAATCTAGGAACAAGTCTTAAGTTGAAGCATTATGTACAAAATGGCTTGACATTCTCAGAATTGTACATTTCCAGCAGATATATTTTATAAAGTCAATTTTGTGCAAAATAAAGACAGCATTTGATGACACTTTTCCATGACGTCATTCTGTTGGTTTTTCATAGAATGTTATTCCAGGTTCTATTCTATTTTGTATTTTTTTATTATGTGTCTGTGTGTATACCTTTCAGTGAATAAATCAATTTATCTATCTATCTATCTACATAATGCTTCAACTTAGGACTTGTTCCTATATTTATTGGATTACCTTGGCCACAAGCCTATTATTTGAAGTCGGTTAAAAACACTCACCTGCCCGAAATCCGTGAACGCATTATAGGACACTTGCAGTTCAAACGCATACGTGTTCTCGTCAAACGCAGCTTTACTAATCTCCGTCAGGTTGTTGCTACTGAGATCCAGCACGGTCATGTTGTTGCAGTTCACGAATGCGCCCCCCTCTATCTTGGTCAGTTGGTTGTGGGATATGTTCACGACTGCCAGGTACAGGTCAGTGAAGGCTTGTGTTTCGACAATGCTGATTTGGTTCTCGGCTAGGTTTATTAACTGGAAATAGGACATGGTAAATTATCATAATTAATTGAAATTCAAAAATTGAAAAATATCAAAATTCAAAATTAGTCTATTTCAGTAAGTACAGCAGCACAGGTCGTGGGACTCCCCTTTTAAGGGCACTCTCCGCCGCCGCCCGGCGTCGTTTCTAGGCATTTGAGCGTACCCACACAACAACCGGTGCGCTCATGCACACATGCAAAGCCGCACAGTGGGACAAAAACAACCGCAGCCCGCGACTTTTGCAGAAAGATGTGCAGAGGAGAACAATTATTATTATTTAAACACGCAGTGTTGTTTATTGATTATTGTCATTGTACCTATTGTATGTCACATATGTTGCGATTACTTTTTGTCTGGAATTTCTTGCCAAAGTATATCTAATTATCTACATATCATTATTCATACTTTTGACAGAGTTGATATCTTACCTACGTTATGTTTAAAATTTAAACAACATTAAAACATTAAAACTATGTTTTAAAAAAAGTTTAAATATTTAATGTAGATTACCATTTAGACAGGTGTCAATATTTAGACAGATGTCACAATGAAAGGTATGATGATTTTGGCTGTCAAACTAAAAACTGTCATATCTCGGAAACTGCTGATCCTAGACCTCAGAACAATAACTAAAGCACCCTAGACCACCGGTTGGTATCGAGATGTGACAGCTCTCGGCGAGATCTCAATTTCTGATGACAGCTGTCAAACTAAAAACAGTCATATCTAGTAAACTAGTGACCCTAGCTGGACCAAAACGGTTTGTATGGAGATGTAGAGCTGGCAATCGATTGATATTTTAATAACATACAAGAAATATTCTTTGACAAAATGTTTGTATTGTAAATAATAGCGTTTCTGAGATAATTCAGTTTTAATATGTAATTAGATGGCTACGACATTTTGTCAAAGAATATTTGTTGTTTTTAAACTGTCCTCTTGCTCCGACGTCTTTTGTTCTTCATTGTAAGTTTGTTCGGCCTATGTCCATAAGAGAGTATACCGATTACATCCTCAATCGATAGACATATGTTTTATAGGTACAACGCAGTAATGTTAGGTTTGCTGGAAAAAATCTCTTAATAGAGATAAGCTCGCCTTTGTCATGTGTTGTCCACTTTCAATTGTAAAATGTGTTATTTTGTGCAATAAAGTATAAAGTAATGTTAGATGCGTTTATGGTAAACTAACTACACCAATTTAGTTTAGTGTACCAATCTTACCTTAGAAATAAGTTTTCTATTTTGATTTTTGAAACTAATTAAAAGCATATTTTATACATAAGTAAAATTTATTCACTACGCTTATAAAAACACAAAATAATACACAATCACTAATAAAATAACACACAGGAACACAACAAAACATACTAACTCAATAACTACATGGCTAAACAGGAGTACACAATATAATATAACATAACATAAAATAGTGTCACGCCTTTTCCCGTACACATATATATATTATACGTGTATAATGTGTAAGAACTCAAATTAGTGATCACTCCCCCTCTCTCATACAAAAACTGTCAACCTAAGACTAGAAGAGAAGAATGTTTTTATACTGCTCAACCGGTTGAAACGAAATTTACAATAATCGGTTAAGTGCGGGTCGGTATCGCACACGCAGGGTACCGTACCATCGTACAACAAATCAAAAGCACTCAAAACAATAAAAAAATAAACAAAAAGAAAATTTAAAAAGTTTATGCCTTCACGAGATTTGAACCGACGACCTCCGGATTGAGAGTCTACGTCATACCGCACCGGCTAACCACAACCATGTGGGTTGACCCCAAATATGCTATCATATTTAAATGTGTAGTATATTGTGTCTATGACATGGTTGCTATGACAATAAATAAACAGTTTCAGTCAAGATCTCCATTTTGAAATGCGTAAGTGTATCTAAACACGTCTCTTGTATCGGGGCCCCCTTTAATTTGCAATATCTCACGTATTTCAGTATTTGTGGTTGGTGCGGCAACAGATATACACATTCTGTGAAAATTTCAGCTTTCTAGCTATTACGGTTCGTGCAGACGGACCCGGTGACAGACAGGACGGACGGACGGACGGACGGACAGACGGACAGACGGACAGCGAAGTCTCAGTAATAGGGTCCCGTTTGGCACCCTTCGGGTACGGTACCCTAAAAAACTGGTTTTTACAAAAACACATAAGTAGGTACGCACTGCAATTCGTATAACCACGCTATCGATATAATCACTATAGGCTGAGCAGTATAAAATATGTGACTTGCTTCTCAGAAAAAGCGAAATAAGTGTTTAAGAAAGTACCTACAATACCAATTGCCAGATAGGGGTAGTTGTAGATATATGTATTTGTATAAATATATTTTATGGTAAATTATAATATTTTCAATACTTAAACAAATAAATTAAGACCAAAGTAAGTATATCATGCTACTTGCACAAAAATCATTTTGACATGTCAAAATGCTTGGTTACCAGATCTCTTACGAGGTCTTTGTCTATAGTAGACCTCGTCGGATTTTCTTTTCCCCATTTTTCCTAAAACAGACAAAAAAATCATAACAACGACTTCATGATAAGTCACATAATATAAAATTTCAATTACGTAGTATGTTCCAATTTAACTTACGGACCGCTGTGCGGCAGTGTTTTGTGTCGATACACAAATTCTGCGATCTATTGTTTTTGACACAAAGCGACGTGCTCTCACTCCGAAGGCCCGCGGCCGACTGAAGCTGACAGGACTCACCGCATCGGTGCCGCGAATTTGTATAGGAATTTCAATCGGAGAAATTTGATTAATTTATATTTAATTATCTTCAAACTTCTAAGTAAAATAACTTATGAAATATTATTAACAGGTCTTTTATCTTTGTAGACACCTAAACAAATCCGGGCCAGTGTATGGGAAAGGTATGAAATATGTGAAGACGCTAAATGCTGTTTTTTGGGATATTTACGGTTTTAGTACAACTTTAGCAATTATTTTCGAAGTGATCATTGATTTAAAACTTGATTTGAATGTGCTTACTAATAGAACAGTTCTTTGTTATTCTTTGTATTTTTTTATAGGAGATAACAGTAACATTTCTTTAACAAATTTCTGAAAATACCAGAGGATGTTTTCATATGTTACAACCTTAAGTTAATAAAAACCTGTGGTAGGGGAGACCGCTCATTCCACATTGGAGAATTACACTTACGTCTTTAAACCAATAGACTTATAAGTATGTGTGTACAGTCCGGGCAGGCCCAGCCAATCGGGTCCCAGACTGTACCTATAAAATAAGTAATATAACTAATATTTTTTTTATTGTACGCACAGGTCCTACTCCGATCGGTGTAAGTTAAATACGTTGTTTTTTATGAGAGATGCTATTTATAAACCTTGTAATTCCAATTCCCTATGCTGGAATTATGGAACTATGAAAGTACGGAACTATGGAACTATGAAAGTACGGAACTATGGAACTATGAAAGTACGGAACTATGGAACTATGAAAGTACGGAACTATGGAACTATGAAAGTACGGAACTATGGAACTATGGAGGGAATTATTTAATGTAGTAGTTTGTTTCAGTTTGCCTACATTATGACCCCGGAAAATCAATTAATTTCTCCACCAGAGAGATAAAATATTTATGGAATTTAGAAATCATGCTGTCACAGTCTCTCGCTCGGAAACAAACAGAGCCAGTATGACATTTACACATTTAAGCTGCACTTTATTTAACCAGCATTACTGCATCGGGCTTTTATTCGCAAACCCCACAAGATACAGATAAACACACCCCTACACAGATTCCCACCCCATCCCCATATTAACTTTGAACCTGGTACTTATAAATTACCCCCTTTTTATTTTATTTAGATTGTGTAAGTTCACTACCATATGTTTGGCCTACAAAATAGAAGCCTTTAATTGGCCTATGTCTAGTCTAAGTTCTCTGCTTATATTATTTTGATTTGTGCTGTAGGCTTTGATAAATAAATAAATAAGATATTTAAAAAATAAAAAAATAAAAACTTTTTCACTCGAAAACTTCGTAGTATGTAGTAGTCGTAAAAACCCCTCCACCAACTCGCATTGAGCCAGCGTGGTGGAGTATGGCTCAATCTTACTCGGATCCGGGTAAAGGCCTGTGCCCCTCGGTGGGGACATTAATGGGCTAAAAAAAAAAATATATTAATCATAAATTTTCTCTAATTATTATAGATATTAATATTCATCCTTCTTTGAGTGAGAAATTATTTCTTTTATTAAAGGTACTAGTCAGTTTCCAAATCCTCCAATACTTATTCGAAAACTACTCGGTCGGTTCTGTAGTTTTCGAGTTTTTTGGGTGACATTTCCACTCAGTCCCCGCCGGCTGCACTTATCACTTACCTCTGCATACTTGACTTGTTGGAACATCTGGTAGTCCACTTTGGTGATCCTGTTCCTGGCCAGGTCCACGGTGCCTATTCTGGTCACCGCCGAGAACGTCCCGCGACCGACGTCCGCTATCTGGTTGTCTTGTAGGTAGAGACGTCTGCAAATCAATTAGGAATGGAGAATGCTCACGAAGTATGCAAAACAAACATAATACCGATAAAAAACCAAATACACAGGGTGTAACTGTAACAGAAGGGTGTAGTCATATTTTAGGGGGTTGTTAGGGAGACCACTCTGAGCAACTTTTACTATGAAACCGATTTGATCAGAGCAACTTTATTTTTCATTGCTCCATACGTTTTGGTCCGGGCGGTCAGCTGATTTGTATAGAAAAGTGAAAATTAAAGTTGCTCTGATCAAATCGGTTTCATAGTAAAAGTTGTTCAGAATGATGTCCCTAACAACCCCCTAAAATATGACTACACCTTTCTGTTACACCCTGTATACATATCTCAAGATGTTGTGTGTCATTGTTACATTATTTATCAAAGATAATTAGTAAGAATTACGTATGCTTAGGTTGTGTTCTTGCCTATTGAAGTTCTGCAGGCGCTTTGGTATGGTTCATTTACATGCAGGCACATACATTACATCCTACTAGAATACTCTGTGCCGTGGTAACCAAAAACAGCAACTCACAAACGTGTAGACCTTTTTTAGGGTTCCGTAGAGAAACAAGGAACCCTTATAGTTTCGTCAAGTCTGTCTGTCCGTCTGTATGTCACAGCAACTTTATTCCAAAACTATTAGGACTACACAGTTGAAACTTGGTACGTAGATGTATTCTGTGAACCGCTTTACGATTTTTATACAAAAACTGAAAAAAATAAAAATTTAAGGGGGGCTCCCCATACATGAAACTGAAACCAAAAATATATTTTTTCATCAAACCTACATGTGTGGGGTGTCTATAGATAGGTCTTCAAAAATGAAGTGGAGGTTCTTACAACTATTTTTCCTCAAAGTCAATCTTTAAAGAGACAGACCCATCCAAAGTAAAAGAGTAATAAATCTATAAAAAAATATATATGCTGTGTATCTCAATATAAACTTTCTGTGAAAATTGGTTTGAACAAAATATAATGAGCAGTTTTTAAGATATAAAACATTTATTAAAAACTGCAAAGATAACTTTATCATTCATACGACTATGAAAAACAAAGTTACAACACAAAAGTCCAGTCTAATAATTACATGATACTACGGAACCCTTCATGGGCGAGTCCGACTCGCACTTGGCCTCTTTTTTCCATTTGGGATTCGAACCCGGTTAAAGAACAATCCGCAGATAAACAACAAAACAACAAAATTAGTTTATTTCAGTAAGTACAGCAGCACAGGTCGTGGGACTCCCCTTTTAAGTTAATAAAAACCTGTGTTAGGGGAGACCGCAGATGTCACCCCGTAATGGAAAAGGCTTAATACTGTTATTGACCGAGCGAGCAAAGCTTCTCCGTTTCAGGATTGGGCAAAAATGCTTTCGTATGTCCGTCTGTCCGGCTGTCCTCCTCTACAACCGATTCAAAAATTTGTGAGCAGCTTGGATAAAAAAAATGTCGATTCAGTTTTTTGATAAAAAAAAATCAAAATGGCGGAGATATAGGGTTTAAAAATATTAAAAAAATCGCTACAACCCAAACGGCTCGACGGATATTAACAAATCAGGTGTCGTTCGATTCGTAGAGACGGTGAGAGTGACAAAGATTATATAATTTTAGTAAAAAGTCAATAGGTTGTATTTTGGATCGCAAAATGTAGTTGACAAAGTTATTGGTGCGGCTACTTTCATACTCCATGTACGTAACCAGGTGCATTCATAAGTTTGTATGTATTATTAAAAGAAAGAATTAAAAGAATGCAGTCGGGTTATTTTGTTTTTATAATAATTCCATCTGTTCATCCGATAAACTTCAAGTACGATGTGAGCGGTGAGGGGATGGAAAATAATGAAAAAAATACTCTAATTCCCGATGTAGCTCGCGTGGTCTACAGCTCACTAGGGTCATCACATCATGGACAGCTTTAACTATGCTTTGATCAGATCAACCTTCACTTCTCCCTTATGTTAAGGCCAACTGCAAGGAGGGCAATGCTTTACCTCAAAAACCGCATTCCTCTGAAGCTGTTCGTGTCCAACTTCTTGATTTTGTTGTTGTCCAAATGGACAACTTTGAGGACTGTGTTCCTGGCGAACATACCCCTGAAACAAATAGAAATGAATAAATCATTATTACAATCATTAGATGGCAATAGAACTATGGATAATTGCTATTCATTGAGGTATTAACTCGTCCTTTGTTTATTGTACTACACAAGAGACATAAGAGACAGAAAACGAATGCTGACTGTCGCGAATCCTCACGAAATCATCGAATATGTAAGTAAAATTTGACATTTGTGTTGTCTGAATTTTATACTCTGTGATCATGCTCGTGTGACAACTGTGTTGTACTTGCCATAGATAAAAAAGTAAAACGAAAAAGGTGGGAAAAAAGGAAAGATGGCGGATGGCAGAGGAGCGGCTTTTTGGCGGGCGGAGTGAAATAAGGGCTGAAGGTGAAGAACGAGCAGAAAAACTGTGAGTTTCTGAACTTATTACTAAATAAAGAGAAGAAAGGGAAATAAAGCCTATATGTAAAGATGAAGTGAATATGAAATGGCACAGAATGTAGTTATATGAAATGCAAGTCGAATGTGCCTGGCTTGCGGTGGAGGTTCTGAAGGGGACGTGAAGATCCCTGAAGGAGAACGGGTGACAGAAGTTGACGTTCTCCACTAAAATGACTAGCTATGGATAGTTGAAAGTTATAAAACATAAAGGCAATATTTCCCTGTCTTTCTCAGTAACCGTACTCTATCTATAAACTGATATTACTTTGTGTACATGAATTCTTGTCGCATTCTTATTTTATCATGAATCTAGGCAACCAAGAAAACCTCGCGACACTGACCATTCACCAAATTTTAAAACCTTAGTTTAATAGGCTTCAAACCATCGCTCTCAGAGAGATACAGTAGCCTGATATTGTATCTCAGACTTTTATCCCGATACCTTTGAAAGGTATTTCAATTTCTGTAATGTTTTTTACTCAAACAAAGCTAGTAATGTGCTCATTACTTTGACAACCTTCTTTGAGCAAAATCAACGTTGTTGCCGCGCTCTTGGAGGAGCCAGACAAGGTGTCCGGCAATCACCTCTTTCAGTCGTGCTGTAGCGACCGGCAATTACCTACCTGTCAAAATCAATGATTGTCGAGGTTTGTTTCACGAAGGCGCGACCAGCAACGCCGCCATTACAGACCGCGGCAGTAATGTACTATTTTTTCGTATATTTATTGCTCAAAACACAAAAAAAAACACAGAGAAGATACTTATGTAGAAAAGCCAAGATTATCTCTAAAAATGTATTTCTTCTAGAAAACCCATATGTACATTATTATTATGTACTATATATAGGTTTTCTTTCCTGTAATAAAATATATATTGATTGATATAGGTGCCGCCATCCACGATGACGCGTGACGTAGTTATTTGCATCTTTGTCTTTCAGCAGAGTGCCGCGATGACAGAGAAAGATGCAAATAGCTACGTCACGCGTCGTCGTGGATGGCGGTAGAGCTCGGCTAAGCTGCAATGACGCGCCCCACTCCTTGGTTTTGTATGACAAGTAAATACAAAACCTAGGAGTGGGGCGCGTCATTTCAGCTTAGACGAGCTCTACCTATAGTTGAAATGTTTTAACAAACTGAAGTCACCTGGGTATGTCAGCGATGGCGTTGTGGCTAGCATTACACCAGCCCAGTTTCGTGAGATCGCCGATGTGAGATCCGTCCAGCTTTGTGATGTTATTGTGACTGAAAACAAATCATATACAAACACACAATTATGTGCATTGTTCCTGGCCCCACAATAGGATACCCTGTGTCGTGGGAACCTGTTAAGTATGTGAGAAATGATAACACAGCGCTCTGCTTTAAAGGCTCAGTAACCACTGTTTATTGGAGAGCGAGGTCCGAGCGCGCTGACGCAGTCTAGCGCACTCGATAGCTATAGTTACATATGTAACAGAACCAGAAACAGCGACATCACAAACATGTAAACATTCAAGACCTGTTTTTTATTTTGTTTTCTTAATCCCCAGTCGGGAATCGAACCCGGGACCTCTCACATGCAGAGTTACAACCGCCACAGAGATAAATAGCTACATTACAAGGTGTAAATGAATTAACGCAAAATGAGAAACTACTTTGTTAGGGACATCATTCTGAACAACTATCATTATGAAACCGGTTTGATCAAAGCAACTGTATTTTTCACTTCTCTACAGGGTGTTTTTGTTGAATTCCCATAACTTTAGGGTATTGATAAGACCACCTTTAGAAATCGAATGTAAAAACTTGTTTTTTAATTACTCGATTTTTTAACTTTTTGCATTTTTCATACAAAATAATTCAATATTTTTTCAATACTCGCTATAACAAGTCTTTACACTAAAGTCCGGCAACGTCGCAATGTCGGAACTCGCTAATCAATGAAAATGAAATTCCCGCGCTTTTAATAAAAGATCATGTGTCTCTCTTGCTACTGCGCTGACTCGCATGTCTACCTTTGTCTTACTTGTGTGTGTTTACGCTTTTGTCTTACTAGGGTGTGTGTCTGGGTGTTTACGCTTTAGTCTTACTTGTGTGTGTGTGTGTGTTTATGCGGCTCCGTCGGAGACGGAAGCAATAGAAACTACACACACACAGTCACACACAACACAAGCTAAGTAGTTTCAACTCACACCCGAACAAAAACGGACGAAAAATAATAAATCGCCGTTGAAAAATAGTTCTTAATATGATAACCATAAAATCGCTTCCCGCCCTTAACCCGGGTCGGTCGGTTTGCTTGTTTGTTCATAGGTTGCGCTCCTGCGGGTACAGTTGAGCGGGATACGAAATACTTGTTAATACTTTATTCAAATTTTGATGTTCTTTAGATTTGTTACTCGTAATTAAACAACAAGGTACAACTAACAAGTAATCTGTGGCAGAAGACAAGTTTGTGTAAATAAACAGTAAAGATAGGTTTTTAATTTTACAAAAAATAATTAATTTAACTAAAGGCTTTTTCGTTATTCTCTCGTTAGTCCTTATCTGACGATTGAAAAGTCTACATTCATATTTTCAAATACCTATTAGCTAATAGTGGAAATAAAAATCAGCCAAGTACGAGGCCAAGCACGAAGGGTTCCAAAACATTACTTGGCTTGGCAAAACCACTTGTAAGGTGTACAAGGTAAGTCCCTTGTCGGCCTATTGAAATTACATATCAATATTAAATCAAAAATTGTTTAAAAAAAACATGTTTTCGCATTAGAGCCCCCCTTTATTGGTATGTTTGTCTATTTTTAGTATTCTTTGATATAGCGGCAACAGAAATACATCATTTCTGAAAATTTCAACTGTCTAACTAACAGTTCATGAGATACAGCCTGCTGACAGACAGACAGACAGCGGAGTCTTAGTAATGGAACCTATTACTAAGACTCCGCTTTTCAGACTCCTTTTCACTCTTTGGGGATTAAACCCTAATAATCGGTAGTATTCGGTACCATCACCATGATGCTGGGAATTGGGATCCATGAAAATAATACAATCAATCGACTGTACCTGCGCTATACAAACGCATTTGTATGTTTACATCGCATTCCCTCGACTAAGAAATGCGGAAGAGAGATGGATGAGACTGTTAGGTAGCGTAGGAGTGAATGAGATATCCGACTGTCCTTTTGAGCTATGGCTGGATTGGTTGGGTTTCGATGTGTGGCTGTGTGCGTGCAGTAATTATTGACTACATCGCCTGCTCAGTATGGATTGAAATTAATGTAACTTGCACCAAGTACGCAATGGTTTTGAAATTGAATTAGAAAGAAGTATGCATCGTGAAAGTTGATGAGCGCACGCAGAATCAATGAATGAGATCGATGTGGCATCGTTGTAAAATAAGGGCTCGTTGCAATGCAGAAAAAGAAGTACAACAGATTACAAAAAAAAATCATTTCTCCGTTTCTATGCATTTTAGAACAGATGTTTCTTCGACAATGTTTTTTTATTGAGACTGAAGAATGTAACCCTTAAGTTATGGGAATTCAACAAATACACCCTGTATACAAATCAGCTGACCCACTCAGCCCTGAGTTTCTGAGCAACTATCATTATGTCAGCTGATTTGTATGGAGAAGTGAAAAGTAAAGTTGCCCTGATCAAATCGGTTTCATAATGAAAGTTGCTCAGAATGATGTCCCTAACAAAGTAGTTTCTCATTTTGCGTTAATTCATTTACACCTTGTATAGCTGATAAACAAAAATCGTGAGGAAACCTTCAATCGTCATAGATGCGGCAGTGGAAGATGCGAAGCGAAGATGGTGAAGGCAGAATTATGGAACTCAACAACAAATTAAATCAGAATAATGGAATTACGAAACTCAGAAATAAATTAATGCATTACAGTCTATTCGTGATAAGAATACAATGAAATATAAATTTAAATCTGTTAACTCACACTCACAGGACAGGACACAACCTTCGCGTTCGAAAGTTTGCCTGCAACTGGTCACTGTGAACTTGGCTTGATAATTGGAAACGATTTGATTGGTTACGGGGCGTGGCTAGGCCGCCGGACAGTGATGACTTTACTGCATTCTTATCACGAATAGACTATAATGCATTCGCAGAGGCACAAATGTGTCCAGTTTTAGCCAGTTATCTAATAGTCGATTGACAGGAGACTAGCTCATCCAAAAACATTGGCAATATCCAACACCATGTTTGCCAAATGATTCTATTGCATGGACTTTACATTATTGCAAGATGTTGCACTGGGTCATTGTATGTGTGTGTTGCGTTATCAATTGTTTACTAATTAGTAAACCAATTAATAAAATGCTGAGAAGTATGTTTGGGTTTCCCGTTTTAATATCGCATTTGTTTTGCAACCATTATTAAAACGTTAACCTTTATGATCTTGGCCTTTCGGTGTGAACAAATTTACAAGGTGACATTTAATTAGGTGACCATATTTTGGGGAATGATAGTACCCATCATAATGAACAACTTTCACCAAGAAACAATATAGTCGCAAATGAAAAATATTTTTCGTTCCCCAGTACATTGCCCCGATCAGCTGATTTCAAGATACTATGGGAGACCCAAAATTTTTTTTCGTTTGCGACCATGTCCCTTGGGGATGGATACTATCATTCCCCAAAATATGGTCAGCTAATTAAATGTCACCCTGTATTGTGGGGAATGATAGTACCCATTAGAAGTGCGCGCCGCCGCGGCGCGCCGCCGCCATCTATACCCAGCGCGCCGCCGCCGCCGCCGACCGTTTGAAATTTCGCGCCGAGAGTGAAATGTCAACGCGGGCGCGCGGGACAAGAACAAGCGAGGGGCGCGGCGGGGGCGGCGCGGGGCTTTTCTACGGCAAACTCGCGTCGAATCGAAGCTCAATAGCTCACTCAGCCAGCGACCAGCGAGTGTATCTAAAGGTACGAGTTGGATCTCGGCAGCAGGCATCAGCAGCCGACAGCAAGCAGCCAACAGCAATACTGGTTTCTATTTCTATGCATTTCTATGAAATACCCTACAAACCCGGCAGTATTTAGCTCGGCAGCATGCTGCCGGGCAGCCGACTGCATGCTGCCGGGTTTGTAGGGTATTTCATAGAAATGCATAGAAACCAGTATTGCTGTCGGCTGCTTGCTGTCGGCTGCTGCTGCCTGCTGCCGAGATCCAACTCGTACCTTTAAGGTACGAGTTGGAACCCGGCAGCAGGCAGCAGCAGCCGACAGCAGCAGCACCCGGCAGCATGACGCGGCGACATGCTGCCGAGGTTATGATTTGGAACCCGACTGCCGCCAGCAACAGCCGACGCGGGAGCGGGAGAGAGAGAGAGCACTACTGTCGGGCACTACTGGTCTGCAGTCGGGCAGCATGCAGTCGGATGCCCGGCAGCATGCTGCCGAGCTGAATGCTGCCGGGTTTGTAGGGTATTTCATAGAAATGCATAGAAACCAGTATTGCTGTCGGCTGCTGCTGTCGGCTGCTGCTGCCTGCTGCCGGGATCCAACTCGTACTTAACCTTTATTTTTTATTGATTAGGTAGGCGACAAATACTTAACTAACGTGATTTTGATTTCAAATATGGCTTCAGATAAAGATATTGAAACTTATAAATTAAAAAGGTTTACGGTGTCAATTCTTTTCAATGCTAAAACAAAAAGTAGTTCATGCTGGAAATATTTCTGGGATTTGGTTCTCCACGATGAAAATGAGAACAAGAAAAAGAAAGTTTTGGAAGACCTTGTGTTCTGCAATGTTTGTTTAACTTCGAAGAAGGATGAGTGTGGCGAGGACATCTCATTGGGATCGTAAGTACCTATACCTTGTGTTTATATGAGTGAAGTGAATGAAACGTCAGATTCTAAGTTATTTATCTCATTGTTTTGCAAGTTTAACTGTAAGATACGTACTACGTACGTAAATGTGAATAATGGATAAATATGTACGTTACATGAAGGTATGTTGCAGACGTTACAGTCAATCTTGCAAAACAATGAGATAAATAACTTAGAATCTGACGTTTCCTTCACTTCACTCATATAAACACAAGGTATAGGTACTTACGATCCCAATGAGATGTCCTCGCCACACTCATCCTTCTTTGAAGTTAAAGTTGTTATTACGGCAAAAAGATCTCGTCTAAGTCCTCATAGACTGAACAAAATAGTTTTCGTTCATGACAATTACAATAGTTGTAAAGAAAATACCAAGTAATGATTCTTGAGCTCTTGTTTATTGATTAAATACTTTACCTATTAATTTACTTTGTTTGTCTTTATCAACCTAATTTCATATTCTCAAAAATTATATCGAATGTTTGACGCCGCCGGCGTCACGCCGCCGCTGAAGGTATTTTGACGGCGCGCCGCCGCTGGCTTTTTTTTACTCGGCGCGCACTTCTAGTACCCATCAATAGGAACACCAAGAAACATATAGTCGCAAATTAAAAAACTTTTCGTCCCCCAGTACATTGCCCCGATCAGCTGATTTTAAGTTACTATGGGAGACCCAAAAATAATTGTCCATTAGCTACCATACGTTCTATGGGGAAATTTCTTCATAATGATGGGTACTACCATTCCCCAAAATATGGTCAGCTAATTAAATGTCACCCTGTATTTATTATTACTTATGTATTTACCTTAAATCTAAGACCTCTGTGTCCCTGAGTCCCTTGAACTGGCTTCTCTTCAGGGTCACCAGTCTATTGCCGTGAAGATCTAGTGTCTTGAGCTTCTTGAGGTTCTGAAATGCGAACGGAACAAATGGTGAGACCGAAGTACGCCCGCAACTTGTAAAGGCGACCATGTATGAAGAGACTTGAATGTTGCGGAAGCCAGAGATGTATGCAAGGATCGTGACAAGTGAAGTCATAATTTCATAATTTTTTTATTGCACGGAAAACAATGTGATACATAGTCTTAAAACAAAGGTAAATAGGCAAAGGCGAGCTTATCTCTAAAAAAAGAGATTTCTTCCAGCAAACCTAGGCAAGATAGGACAGATTGTTCTGAGAGAATAGTCCAAGTGCACAATAAATAAAATGAAGATAAATGAATCTACATATATCTATATCTACACAATATCTACACACACTTTCACGCCTGGTTTGCTGGAAGAGATCTCTTTTTAGAGATAAGCTCGCCTTTGTACATGTGTTTTCTTTTAATGTAACTGTTTAAATTATTGTGTGCAATAAAGAATTGTGAATGAATTGTGAATAAAAATGCCAAAAGTCTTTAGTCTCTGCCCACCCTCCTACCCAGGAAAAAGGCGTGAGCATAAGTAAGTATGTATGTTAAGTATGTGTGTGTCGGCGGCCAATCGTATCGTGAAATACCATGAAACGTTGAAATCTCTTAAGGCAAACACTGCGGCAGCTTAGGTGAAGACTAAAGGCGGCGAGCGCAGCGAAGCCCCCGAATAGTCTTCGTGTTCGTTTGACATGTATAACAGAAAAAACATCACGAAAAAAAATGCTTTTAAAAAGACATGTTTTCGTTAAAACCCGCCATATCATGATATGCCCAGTAATGGTTTGGCCGTATCATGAAATGGCGAGGCATCTACGGTCGGCCGCCGACATATGCATGGTGATGTTGACACTTTGATAGGTTAGAAATATAAACTGCATAATTAAACGAGCGAGCGAAGCGAGCAAAGCGTCTCCGTTTCAGGATTGGCCAAAAATTCTTTCTCACGTTTGTTTGCTTGTTTGTTTGTTTTCCTGTTCTCCTCTACAGGGCGCATTTCTCAACCGATTCGCGTGAAATTTTGTGAGTAGGTTGAACAAATTTTTTTGTCGAGCCAGTTATTGGATTTTTTTCAAAATGGCGGAGATATGGGGTTTTAAAATGTAAAAATTTCGCTACAACCCAAACGGCTCGATGGATATTAACAAATGAGGTGTCGTTGGATTCGTAAAGACCATGAGAGTGAAACAGACTATATAATTTTAGAAAAAAGTCAATAGGTTGTATTAAAGATCGCGAAATGTAGTTTACAAAGTTATTGGTGCGGCTACTTTTATACTGATTGCGCCTAGAGGGATGGACCGATTTGGAAAGATATTTTTTTGTTTGAAAGGGTTTACCTTCCCTGGTACCAATCATGGATGATGATGATGATGGGACCCTGGGGAAATCGAGGGAACTCTTCAAATATTATAGGCAGACCTATAGTGATTTTTGTATTTTTAGTAATAACTCGTGCATTTACTCACGATGAAGACCACATATGGCCACTGAACTGCTCAACACTAGGTACAAATACAATGCGTGGATGACGGGCAGGCAACGCATAGCCTAAACCGGTGGACCTAGAGCCATGAAACTTTGTACAGAGGTTCCTTAGTAGCGTGGGGTAGCACTGAGATGGGATTTGCCAAAATTAAGTCCCCAAGGGGGGGGATAAGGGGTTACAGGTTGTATTAAACTCAATCTAAGTAATCAAATAGGGTTTGTGGAAGTCGGTTTTTTCTAAAGTTTACTCTTTGTTTCAAACATCCTAGATTGGCCCGGCGGCAGGCGTGTGAGCAGCCCTTTACTGCCTCGACGAGATCTCTCTCGAGTCCCGACTCACTTGAAACGCTTCCGGTGAGACATCGCTGATGAGTCCATTGACGATGTGCAGCCGCTCCAAGCGGCCGGCGGCTGCGCTGCCCGCGAATATGTCCTTCCCTGAGGACACATAAACATTTGTGACGTTCCACAAGTGGAGTTACCCGGCACCCTATTCTACAAACGGATGGCAGCCCAGTTGCGGCGGCGCGGGCGTAGAGACCAGTTTTGCGCTTGGCGACGACGCGCCATGAGTGGCCGAGACGTGCGAGACGCGTCGGCTACAAACAAAAGTGGTTTCTGCGCCCTCGATATAGCAACTGACATGCCATCCGTTTGTAGAATATGCTTGTGGCCTGTCAAGTCAAAATAGATACTTTTTATGAACTGTCAAAACGGAACTTTTGTTCCTGAGTTCTATGAAATAACAAAAGAATGACGTCATGTAAGAGTGCCATCAAATGCTGTCTTTTTTTGCACAAAATTGACTTTATAAAATATATCTGCTGGAAATATACAATTCTGAGAATGTAAAGCCATTTTGTACATAATGCTTCAACTTAAGCCTTGTTCCTAGATTTATTGGATTACCTTGGCCACAAGCCTATTGGGGGCCAGGGCAAACCTATCAGAAGGATATCACGAGCTTCCCAACGAAAGATTATGGTGTTGTTATTCAGGTAACAAAAATCGGTCAAGTGCGGGTCGGAATCGCACACGAAGGGTACCGTACCATCGTACAACAAAACTTAAGCACTCAAAACAATAAAACAATAATTGAAACAAAAAGTAAACTTTAGAAAAAACCGACTTCCACAAACCCTATTTGATTAGATTGAGTTTAATACAAACTGTAACCCCTTACCCTCCCCCCCCCCCTTGGGGAATTAATTTTGTCAAATCCCATCACAGTGCTACCCCACGCTACTAAGGAACCTCTGTACAAAGTTTCATGGCTCTAGGTCCACCGGCTTAGGCTATGCGTTGCCTGCCCGCCAGCCACGCATTGTATTTGTACCTAGTATTGAGCAGATCTGGTGGCCATATGTGGTCTTCATGAGCAGTTCCGCATCACAATATTATGCTTACCATGTGCATTTGCACGAGTTATTATGAAAAACACAAAAATCACTATAGGTCTGCCTATAATATTTGAAGAGTTCCCTCGATTTCTCCAGGATCCCATCATCAGATCCTGACCTGGTGTCAATGGGACCAATGGGAAGGTAAACCCTTTCAAACAAAAAATAATTTTCCAAATCGGTCCATCCGTCTAGGCGCTATCGGGGAACATACATAAAAAATAAAATAAAAAATAAAAAACAAATATCCGGACGAATTGTAAACCTCCTCCTTTGGGAAGTCGGTTAAAAAGAAAAATAAAAAATATTATGCCCTCACGGTGGCGATTTGAACTCACGGACGGATTGAGGGCCTACTACATACCGGCTGAGCTACTACAACGATGTGGGTTGACGCGAAACAAACCATCATATTGAAATGCGTGCAGGGGTGTATCAAAACAAGTCTCTTGTATGGGGACCCCCCTTTAATTTGTAATATCTCTCGTATTACAGTATTTATTGTTGTTGCGGCAACAGTTATACACATTCTGTGAAAATTTCATCTTTCTGGCTATTGCGGTTCGTGCTCTAGGACTCGCTGGCGGACGGACGGACGGACAGACGGACAGCGGAGCCTTAGTAATAGGGTCCCGTTTGGCAACCTTCGGGTACGGTACCCTAAAAATCAAATGTTTAGCGTTCCGATTGCGCTGCAATAGCTCAAGCGTACCTTTTGCTTAGTAGACTCTCGATAATATCTAAATGCTGGCTTTACGGTGGCAGCAGAAACATCGCTGGATTGGAAAAATTATCTTGTATTTAGTAGCAATATGGAGTTTTGCAAACCCCGGTAAATGTAGCTGATAAGCTATCGATGTCAATGGATTGGCCTCCTAAGATGAGTAGTTACGAAGAATTACATTTAGAAAGTTTTGACTACCACTTAAATTACAGGACCTGGGTTTTTTAGGGTTCCGGTTCCGTTAAAAGAGGTACGGGGGAGTTTCTTGCCCTTCTTTGCTCCATCCCTAAGCCCACAACTTCCGAACGGGTGGTAGTATACAAAATATTAATATTATATTGACATTGACTAAGTAATATGTATGATTTTATGGTTATTTTTTTTTTTATTGAATTGAATTGAATTCCGATCCTTAAAAGGAAAAAAAGGAACCTTTATAGGATCACTTTGTTGTCCGTACGTACGTCCGTCCGTCCGTCCGTCCGTCCGTCTGTCTGTCTCTCTGTCTGTCTGTCCGTCTGTCTCGACCCCTTTTCTCAGGAACGCGTGGCGGTATCATGTTGAAATAAATATAGATTACTCAGGTCTATGGTCCCTAAGAGCTGTGAAAAAATTAAACTTCTAGTTCAACGCAATCAAAAGATACTGCGATATTATGTCATTATTTTGCTGATTTAGTATGAACTCACGTGGAACTCGCAAGGGAATCAAAACCTATAGGGTACTTCCGGTTGGCCTAGGGTCATGAAATTTGGAATGAAGGAAGGTCTTACTTATAGGACAAGTAAAGGTAAAAATCTGAAAACTGTAAATTTCTGTCTGTCTGTCTGCCTCACCGTCTGTTAAGACTTTTTCTCAGAAACGCATGGAGGTATAAAGTTGAAATTAATATCGATTATTCAAGTCTGTGATCTCTTAAAGTTGTAAAAAAATTAAACATGTAGGTCAACGCAATCAATAGATACCGCATGTCTCAATTTTGCTGAAATTGCTTGATATTCGCAAGGGAATCAAAACCTAGAGGGTACTTCCCGTTGACCTAGAATCATGAAATTTGGCACGAAGCAAGGTCTTATAGCACAAGTAAAGGGAAAATCTGAAAACTGCAAATTTCTGTCTTTCTAAAAAATATTCAATTTGGTTTACATGGATGACATCACACTTTAGTTTTTTTATGCGGAAACCTAATAACACGTGTTACGCTCTCCAAGTGTGATCGGAACCCTTGGTGCGCGAGTCCTACTCGCACTTGGCCGGTTTTTTTTTGCAGTCTTACCTAATGTGGTGATCTGATGGCCATCTATACGTAGTGTGGTGAGATTGCCCAATTCCTGAAAACAGCAAAACAAAATTGATTAATTAGTAACACAGTCTGACTCTTGTCTGTCATCAAGCGTTTGCGTTAGCGTTATCTGTCTGCGTCTCTCTCTGTGTCTCTGAGTCTGTTCTGTCTGTCTGGGTCTTTGTCTGTGTCTCTCTCTGCTATCATTGCGTCCCTATCTACTGATCTGTCTGCGTCCTATTTGCTGATGTGTTTCATCATCTCTCTTTGTCTGATCCAATCACCTAAATGCTGTTCTGTCTGTATCTCTCTCTCTTTCTGTGTCTCTGTCTGTGTCTCTGTCTGTGTCTCTGTCTGTGTCTCCGTCTGTGTCTCTCTCTGTGTCTCTGTCTGTCTGTATGTGTCTATGTCTGTGTCGCTGTCTGTGTCTCTGTCTGTGTCTACGTCTGTGTCTCTGTCTGTGTCTCTGTCTGTGTTTCTGCCTGTGTCTATGTCTGTGTCTCACCTTGAGCGCGTCCCCCGGGAACTCTGCCAGACGTGTCTCGCTCAGGTACAGCTCGTGGAGGGAGCGGAGGAGGCCCCGCAGCGCGCCCGGCTCGATGTGTCTCTGTCTGTGTCTCTGTCTGTGTCTCACCTTGAGCGCGTCCCCCGGGAACTCTGCCAGACGTGTCTCGCTCAGGTACAGCTCGTGCAGGGAGAGGCCGAGGCCCCGCAGCGCGCCCGGCTCGATGTGTGTGAGCGGCGCGCGCGACACGTGTAGTGCGTGCACCGTCGAGCGCGCGAACAGCGGACCGAACAGACGCGCTGCGAGCAATAGTAGTTTGTTACACAAGGAGTGAAAGAGAGCTATTTCGGACGAAGGTCCAATTTGGAGCCCGTGCGAGCGTGCGCTCGCAAAGGGCGCTAAGGATCGAGTCCACCCAAGATATTTAGACGCCCGAGCGAAAAAGAAGAAGTAGGTCACCTATCTTGCAGTCCCTGAGCCGCAGCAGCTCAATTGGCAGGCCGAGCGCAGCGATGCTGCCTTGCACTTCTACCCCCAGAAAAAGATGAAGTAGGTCACCAATCTTGCAGTCCCTGAGCCGCAGCAGCTCAATGGGCAGGCAGGCCGGGCGCTGTGATGCTGCCTTACACTTCTACCCCCAGAAGAAGAAGAAAAGGAAGAAGTAGGTCACCTATCTTGCAGTCCATGAGCAGCAGCAGCCCAATTGGGCAGGCCGAACGCAGCGATTCTGCCTTGCACTTCTACCCCCAGAAGAAGAAGAAGAAGTAGGTCACCTATCTTGCAGTCCCTGAGCCGCAGCAGCTCAATTGGCAGGCCGAGTGTTGCAATGTTGCCGAGGCCTACGCTGATGGCTGCGAGCCCGGTGTTCTCGCATACCACGTGGATGCCGGCGTCGGTGCCTAAGAGACACACGACAAGTGTTTTTAGAATAAAATAGACAACAAAAAAATCACACTAGTTTATTTAGCTTAAATTTATTTAGTTTTTTAGTATTTGTTGTTATAGCGGCAACAGAAATACATCATCTGTCAAATTTCAACTGTCTAGCTACCACGGACAGCGAAGTCTCAGTAATAGGGTCCCGTTTGGCACCCTTCGGGTACGGAACCCTAAAAAACAATTATTTGTAATTATAGAACTCAGTCCGATCGTAAGGAGATATAGTTATTAAATAATCCTAGAGTCTATTAAAAAATTTACTCCCCGACAAGTTTTTAATATCTAGAGGGAGGCTATTATATACTTTAATAGCAGTAATCTTTGTAGCTCGTGTATATGCTGCTGTCCTTCTACACGGCATCTCTAGATTCCCTTTATTTCTTTCATTAAGTCTCTCACTTATACCGGCAGCTCTCAGTGGGAATTTATCACCAGGGTCAATGTAAAGAGCTGGAACAGTATGGAGTTTTAATTCCTTGAATGAAGTCCTACAAGACTCCTGAGACGATCCTAAGTTATTTATAATACGAATAGTCCTCTTTTGTAAGATAAAAACCCTATTGATATCGGTGCTACCTCCCCATACTGCTAGTCCTAGAGCACTTGTGACTGAAAAACGCAAAGTAAGCTTGAAGGGCGGCTTTTTTTGTCGAAATTTGTGTCAGCGATCTTAGAGCTGATGCGTGCATAACAGGATACAGTATAAGGATTACAAAATATGTACACGCAGCCTTACAGGCACTTGAAAGATGGTGAATAGTTTTCTGAGTTATATGTTTGGCAAAATAGACTTGTATACATATAGTGTAGTAGATTTTACTTTTGTAGTGGTGTGGAGTTTATGGCAAACAGACATCTGGACTGGCAATGATACTTTCAAACAAAATTATTATTACCCTTCACACACACGCAGGGAAAAAGCTGTTGTCTGTCCGCATCCTTTGGACACGGGTATGCCGGGCCCGGCGGGATGTATTCCGGGTTAGAAGCCGGGAAGAATGTTGCTAGTGCGAAAAAAAATAGTACTTTTGTGCCCATGACTCCTGGTTTCTGCAAATGAAAACGGTGAGTAATTATGTAGTTTAGTTGAATGAATAATCAAAGAAGTCTACCATATGGAGATTCTCTTTTTTAAATAAATAAATAAATAGGTACAAAACTACCTACATTAATTCAAAACATAAAAAGAATACAAAACTACCTACATTAATTTAAAACAGAAATTGAAACACAGGACCTATTACTTAGTTACTCATGTTTTTTTTG
Source organism: Argyresthia albistria (assembly GCA_963457715.1). NCBI lineage: Eukaryota > Metazoa > Arthropoda > Insecta > Lepidoptera > Argyresthiidae > Argyresthia > Argyresthia albistria. Next base: position 5,330,751 of record OY735279.1, on the reverse strand, counting down.
TATTAAAATATAGGTACCTATTAAATTTTAAAATCACCTGATAAATGAAATGTAAACTTTTAATAATAAAATAATACAGATGCATTATTATAAATATAATTGCAAATACATGGTAAGGTCTCCGGCAAGTGTTGGGGTAGAAAAAAGGAAGTTCTTACATTCTACTTAGTACGCGAAGGCCATCAACTTAGCACAACTAGAAATAAACTGTTTTAGCTTCGTCATCAATCACTAGCACCGAATAAAAGCGAGTTAGCACTGTTCATAGCAGAGCTAAATAGACTTAATTTAGCAATGAATTAATAATAACTTGTAGGTAATAAGTCTTCAACGATTAGTTACAAACTTACGAAACAATGGGAAAACCAAAACTTTCTCTGAAGAAAAAAGTGGTTTAGCAAACTCACCTGAACTAGAATGCTATACTTGATTCTTGGATAGCACCTCTAGATACATCAAACTGATTTTGGGTGTGTTTATCATAATATTTCCGTGGATTTTCGCAATAATCTGTTCAGAGATCGCTGCGCAACACACCCCTCTCTGCCGTTCGATTGACAACTGGCCACCACAGACACAGAACACAATTACTCTGACTGACGAGCTGGCCACAGTATATATTATATACAATCCCAACCTCAGAACAATAAATCCCAACCAACTCGCGGAACTCCGGAACGGAACTCCTCCGGAACTCAATGGATTGTCTATGGTCCATAGAAAAAAACTATTGACCAATCAGCTGTATTTTCGTGTAGGTATATGTTTGACAGATAATAGATAAACAATTCCTTCCACGTCGAGGCAACTTTTCTGCACATTTCATTCTTGTTTTCACTGAAATTGCATATTGTGTCCGAAAATAAAAATGCAGTACGGTATAGTTTTCTTAGTTTTATCTGTCCTCATTGTCGTAGTGTCGGCGAAAATCGACCCCAAAAACCTGAAATGTCTCGGTAAGTATTCAACTTTTTTCATTAGTTAAATTAAAGATTAAACACCGATTTACTTATCTTGTTTGAATTCCAGTATGCCGAACCACCTTTGATGAGCTCAACACGGTAATCAAGGGCGTAGATAAATGGAAAAAAGTCGAAGTAAGTCACACTTGAATCGTCTAATCATTTTCCTCAAGCCCCTAAACATTCTACAAATCTGAGTTGAAGTGTAGACAGGTATAGGGGCAACAAGGAAAAAAAAATATTTTCGATTTTTTTCGCTTTGAGACAACCTATTGACCAGAGGTTTATCTTAGCAGGAAAAATTCTACACTCCAACCGAAAAAAAATCATATCACAATGAAACAAAGGAGCCCTGTAATAAATAAATCATTTTATACCTATATAACTCAATGGGTGCAAGAGGCTGTCAGGATACATGAATAATACTTTCGGGAGTATCCGCAATCCGCATCAATGCCTGTGCCTCTTGTGTGACTTGAACAGGCTTCATTTATTTTATTTTAGTTAGTTATTTATCTGTCTGTTTATCTGGGGCTTTTGACATTTCAAACATACAGAAAGTGTCAATAAAAGTTATCTGACTGTTTATCCATCTCTTGAGAGACCCGGGCTTAGTATACCAATTGACGGCAAACAGTCAGAATCTTAGTTAGACCAACAAGAAAAGATCCAAAAATTAAACATGTGACTGACTGACTTTAGGTGGGCAACTTCAGAATGGATGCCGCTGGCAATACCCAACAGGACAAGGTACCAGCCCATCGCTCCTCAGTTTACATCTCCGAGCTGATCGAGGATGTTTGTGAGTATTTTATGTGAAGTAGTATTAGTATTATTTATTACTTTGTTTCCTGATAGTTGAACATCAAGTTTTTATTTATACTTTATTGCACACACATAAAGATAAATAACAATCAAAAATCTTAATCAAAATGTATTTATTTTCTGTTCATATTTACCAATAATACTTAGAACACGTCATTTTCATGTTTCCATACCCGAAGGGTGCCAAACTATTACTAAGCCTCTGCTGTCCGTCTGTCTGTCCATCTGTCTGTCCGTCCATCCGTCTGTCTGTCAGAGGGCTCTTCAGCATGAACCGTAATAGCTAGAAAGTTGTAGTTTTCACAGAATGTGTATATTAGTTGCCGCTCCACCAGCAAAATACATACACAAAATATTTAAAAAAAATAAAGGTCTAAGTACTTTTTTTAATTTTTTCGGTACAATTGGTGCGGAACCCCTCTGTGTGAGAGTCCGACTCGCACTTAGCCGATTTTTTGGCCTATTCTCTACGTTAGACCAATGTGGGAGAAGAAGTCAAAGAAACTCCCACAGAATATACATAAGCACCTATGCATTATTATTAGGATAAAGTACCTCCCAAGTTATACATATTAGGAGCAAGAACAATCTTAGCAGTGAGTTCAGTGTTGAGTTAGATTAAGAGGATCGTGTACTCGCGAGCTTCCATACAAAAAGCGTTAACGTTTTCCACCCCCTAAACCTTGTCCGATTTTCACAATTTTTTTACATGTTTGAGATAGTATAGAAAACTATGCTCGTACGTTTTGATTTTTTTGAAATATTAGATATTTTAGGAAATATTGGAACTTATATTTTTATATGGACTGGGTTATGTTCTTATATTTCCTAAAATATCTAATATTTCAAAAAAATCAAAACGTACGAGCATAGTTTTCCATAGTATCTCAAACATGTAAAAAAATTGTGAAAATCGGACAAGGTTTAGGGGGTGGAAAACGTTAACGCTTTTTGTATGGAAGCTCGCGAGTACACGATCCTCATAAGATGCACTTTTGTCATTGATACAGTCTTTTATTTGGTAGTAAGTATGCCTTTTTGCAGTGTAATTTCTACATACATGTTTTTTGAATTGCTCAAATGGCAATTTCAATATCTCCAAAGGTATTTTCTTGTAGTAGATAATGAATGAAATGAAATGAAATTCGTTTATTTCAGGCTTGAGAGCCCATAGTTACAATACTCTTGAAAGAATTGCTTACTTCCGCGAGTCTAAACCGGGCAATACCTGAGCAATGCAGAAAACATTCAGTTTTCTGCATTGCTCGGGTATGCTTAGTGCAAATAGGCCTAAGACAATCATGTATCTCCACAATATTATGATTGAGTGAGGATTTCTCAGAATGATCGCAATGTTTATCTGTTTGTTGTCCACGACAAGCTGACAATACCAATCAAATTAAGTTGAGTTCAGTTCAAAATTTTTATTGACCATAAAATCATACATATTACTTAGTCAACGTCAGAGGCCATGAGAGAGAGCCAGAGTGGCCTAACTGTCATTTTATCAATACTGATTTTATTTGAAAAAAATGCTGTATTGGTATGCGGTATAAAACTTCATACTGTAAACTTTGGTTTTTGGAGTTAGGCCACTCTGGCTCTCATGGCCTATATAATATTAATATTTTTGACCGAGCGAGCGAAGCGAGCGAAGCGAGCGAAGCGTCTCCGTTTCAGGTTTGGGCAAAAATGCTTTCGTATGTCCGGTTGTTCTCCTCTACAGGTCGCATTTATGAACCGATTCTCGTGAAATTTTGTGAGCAGGTTGGAAAAATAAATAGAATTTTTTACTCGAGCCAGTTTTTTGTTTTTTTTTCAAAATGGCGGAGATATGGGGTTTTAAAATGTAAAAAAATCGCTACAACCCAAACGGCTCGATGGATATTAACAAATGAGGTGTCGTTGGATTCGTAAAGACCATGAGAGTAAAACAGATGAGCGAGCGAAGCGTCTCCGTTTCAGGTTTGGGCAAAAATGCTTTTGTATGTCCGGTTGTTCTCCTCTACAGGTCGCATTTATGAACCGATTCTCGTGAAATTTTGTGAGCAGGTTGAAAAAATAAATAGAATTTTTTACTCGAGCCAGTTTTTTGATTTTTTTCAAAATGGCGGAGATATGGGGTTTTAAAATGTAAAAAAATCGCTACAACCCAAACGGCTCGATGGATATTAACAAATGAGGTGTCGTTGGATTTGTAAAGACTATGAGAGTGAAACAGATTATATAATTTTAGTAAAAAGTCAATAGGTTGTATAAAAGATCGCGAAATGTAGTTTACAAAGTTATTGGTGCGGCTACTTTCATACTGCATGTACGTAACCAGGTACATTCATAAGTTTGTATGTGTTATTGAAAGAAAATTATTTGGGTTATTTTTTTTATGTGTGTTAGCAGTTCAGCTTTCCCACCGACATACTCGCGAGGTCTACAGCTCACAGAGCCACTAGTTGTTTACTACCGCCCGTTCGGAAGTTGTGGGCTTAGGGATGGAGCAAAGAAGGGCAAGAAACTCCCCCGTACCTCTTTTAAAATATCAGAATTAATAAACTTTTAATTATACATTCTTTAGTAGTAGCACAGACAGTCAGACAGAGCGTTTTCGTCATGTTTTCGTGACAGATTATGTTTCGATACCTATAGTTAGTAAATACAGTTGAATTCCTGGAATCCGCAAAAAAAATAAACATATTTTACTGTTTACTCTAAATCTAATGAAATATGGATTTCCACTACTATCTGATAGGATTACCACATTTTGTCGTTTATTTGCAGGTAAGAAGATGGATGACTATGTGCGTGTATACTACAAGTCGACGGGCAAGCTCGCAATCCTGAAGCTGATGGTCGGCGCCGGGATGAACCCGGAGTTCAGCAAGACAAAATTCGTGACCGACGACGACCTCAACAAGAGCCTGGAGTACTACGTGAGTTGTGTCACAGGGTGTTCATCCCTTACATAGAATTAGTAACCCTTCGCAAAAAACAGATGGCGTGAGGAGTAAGATTTGTACTTTAAACGCCATGGTTTCTGCTAACATTCTTCTAGGTGGCGCTAATCTTAGAATAAATCCTATATATGTTAGCGCCATCTCGTGGTATTTGCAATTTTTCGATGGTGCTGCACCAATCGATAATGGCCTCTAACTAAAGAAGCTTCCGTAGCATCTCAGTTTACGCCGGTGTCATATTTTGTTCTAGGTGGTCTTTCTGTATTAGTATAATATTATAGTATCTGTGGTTGTGTACACCCGCAGATATATCTGCAGCATATAATATAATAATTAAAGATGTAATTAAGTAGATTAAAAACTAAAGACACCTTTAGAAATGAAGAGGTGCTATCAAGACGATTTGTATGAGCCCAAAGTTAAGTTGAAGGGTTTACAAGTAAAAATACCATAGTTCCGTTTACCACCATCTGGCTCGAACGGCGAATCGAAAGAGCCCAAACTCGATGGGTTTTTTTTTTTTTTGGGTTCACCAAATAAGCATCCTGGGTTTCCCTCTGCCACCTTCGAGCTCCGTCTTCAGACCAGCGCCCCTAGACAAAGTGAAACGCTAACCGTTGCGAAACGAAACGATAACTTTTTATGTACCTATGCGATTTGACATTTGGCTTCGCTAAGGTGACGTCACGTAGCGATTCCAAATGTCAAATCGCATACATAAAAAGTTATCGTTTCGTTTCGCTGTCCTTAGCGTTTAACATTGGCTACAGGCACAGTTTTATGGTACCATATTGTTCTATTAATATTCTCAAATATGACATACATAGTACAGGTGTTACAAAAAGGGTAATATTTTAAGGGGTTGTTGGGTTGGGAACGTCATTCTGAGCAACTTTATCTATGAAACCGATTTGATCAGAGCAACTGAATGTTTTGCTTCTCCATACAAATCAGCTGACCGCCTGGGCCAAAATCGGTGCTCTGATTAAATCGGTTTCATAGTGAAAGTTGTTCAGAATGATATTCCATATCAACCTCCAAAAATATGTAGTCATTCTTTCAGTCAGCTTTTCTGTTACAAAACTGTACTGTATTATTTTATGACACATACAGGGTGACATTTAATTAGCTGACCATATTTCGGGGTATGATAGTACCCATCATTGTGAACAACTTTCCCTATGAAACAGATGGTCGCAAAAAAAAAAAATTTTTGGGTCTCCCATAGTAACTTGAAATCAGCTGATCGGGGCATTGTACTGGGGGACGAAAAATGATTTTCATTTGCGACCATATGTTTCATAGGGAAAGTTGTTCACAATGATGGGTACTATCATTCCTCAAAATATGGTCAGCTAATTTAATTTCACCCTGTATATGAGGCTGATTGAGATTCGGACGACCTGGCGCAGCGGTTGTGGATCCGCCTACCACGCGAGAGGTCCCCGGTTCGACTCCCGGCTGGGGATGCAGAAAACAAAAACTAATTTCCAGGTCTTGGATGTTTACATGTTTGTGATGTCGCTGTTTCTGGTTCCCACGACACAGGGTCACCTAGTGTCGGGCCAGAAGCAGTTTATGTGCCAGTGTGTAAATATTATGTTATGATTGTTCGTTGAACCTGTCTGTCTGTCTGTGGCAGTGCGAGCGGATGTTCGAAGAGAACGAGGAGGAGATTCTGGAGCTGTACAAGAACCGCCCGCACGATGACGTCATGCCGCCCGCGGACAAAGACGTGAGTGCCTCCAGATTCACTGTAATTACAGTAGTTTTACTGTAATTTTAACTTCTTTACTGTATACTGTAATGATAAAATACAATGTAGGGATCTACTGTACTCGTAGACTGTATTTTTGTCTTGACAATATTTACCAAATGCAATGCGTAAACGAAACGTAACTGAGCTAAGTGAAAGTCGTCCGTCACAGACTGCAAGCACTTCACTGCCTACAAGGGCGGTCGCGTACGGAATTGCGTACCAGTGGCTTTTAAGGGGGCGAAAAAAAAAAACCTGTTTTGACTTGCCGCTCGCAATCTTACTCTTACGTATCCAAATAGGTAGTAGTAAAGGACTGTGCTCCTCGGTGTGGATGTCGGCGGCCGATCGTAGAATCGGGCACATCATGATGTGCTCCGCCATTTCATGATATGCCCAAGCAATTACTGGGCACATCATGATGTGGCGGGTGTTAACGAAAACATGTATTTTTAAAAGCATTTTTATTCAGCACTATACGTGATGTTTTTGTGTTATACATGTCAAACGAACACGAAGACTATTCGGGGGCTTCGCTGCGCTCGCCCCTTTAGTCTTCAACTAAGCTACCGCAGTGTTTTTATCGTTTCATGATATTTCACGTTTGGGATCGTTCAACAATTACGAGATCATTTTTGGCCGTTTTTTTATCCCCCCCCCCCCCCTATGTGATCACAGCGTAATCTTTTGTTTTTAACCCCCCCCCTCGCGCTGATTACGTCATCTTCGTCCGTGCTTAAAATTTTGCTGTTTATTAGCACTGACACGTTTCTATGGGTCTTAAATGACCTAAATTTGGGAAGAGGGTGTGTCATTTTGTCAAAATGCTAGGTAAGAACTATAAAGTTACAGTTTTGATAACTTTTTACCTAAAATATACCCAAAATACTTACTTACTTCCTCCAATATACCTATAACAATACTGATGCTTGGAAAAGTCGATAAAATATGCCGAAAAAGTATAAAAATACTGAATCTGGTCACACTGTTCCACAGTTTGTCTATAGCAGGGGAAATCCCGTTTCATCTATGTAATAGTAAGTGTTAACAGTAATAAACTTCAAAATTGGACGTAAATATTTAAATATAATTTATTTTCGGAAACGAAGCGCAGATGACTGACGATGACTGATGATTGACAGGTTAAACCTAGTGTGGGGTCCACAAGCAACTTGTATATTTAAACTCAATCAGTTGAATAAAGATTTTGTATATTTTTTTTTTTTGATGAAGTAATCATGGATTCTTTCCCCCCCCCCCCCCCCCCCCCAAATAATCCGATGTATATACAAGCACCCGACCCCCCCCCCCCTTCCGGTGATCACGTAATTGTTGAATGATCCCTTTGGGCACATCATGATGTGCCCAATTCTACGATCGGCCGCCGACATGGACATTAACATTGACGTAATCGTGTTTGCTGGTCAGATCTGCTTCGACCACGCGAAATACTGCGAGCAGTGGATGCTGGCCACTGATGAAGACACCACGTGGACCCCGGCGATGGAGGAAGAATATGTCAAGGTACGTGTCGCCATCACCATCATCATATCATCATCACATACTGCGAGCAGTGGATGCTGGCCACTGATGAAGATAATTAAATAAATATTACCCAGGTCACGCCAGTTTCACTTCAAACAAATAATAATAATAATCAAAACCTACAGGGTACTTCCGGTTGGCCTAGGGTCATGAAATTTGGAATGAAGGTAGGTCTTATAGCACAAGTAAAAGAAAAATCCGAAAACTGTGAATTTCTGTCTGTCTGTCTGTCTGTCTCACCGTCTGTTAAGACTTTTTCTCAGAAACGCATGGAGGTATAAAGTTGAAATTAATATATCTCTTAAAGTTGTGAAAAAATTAGACGGTACTTCCCGCCCGTTGACCTAGAATCATGAAATTTGGCACGAAGCAAGGTCTTATAACACAAGTAAAGGGAAAAATCTGAAAACTGCAAATTTCTGTCTTTCTAAAAAATATTCAATTTGGTTTACATGGATGACATCACACTTTTGTTTTTTATGTGGAAACCTAATTACACGTGTTACGCTCTCCAAGTGTGATCGGAACCCTTGGTGCGCGAGTCCTACTCGCACTTGGCCGGTTATTTTCTTTTAAGGATCGGAACCCTAAAAATCAAGTTGATTGATTGATCTTGTTTCCCGTTACAGAAGTACGGGCCCGACCCGTACGGCTTTGGCGGCATGGCCGGCGCGGGCGGCATGGGCGACATGGGCGGCATGGCGCCGGAGCCAGATGACTATGACGAGATGCCGGAAGACGAGGAAATCAAGGATGAGTTGTAGATGGAGGAGCTACAGAACCACGGAACCCATACTAAAGGCCCCGTCAGCACACCTCGGACACTCCATAGAACGCTCGAAAAATAATCACCTATTACTCCTACAAATGATGTTTGTATACGTGCAAATGTGTGCGTAAACTTTGCTAGGGCTGGTGGCGCGGCAAATGCAGCGATATTAAAGTATACGCGTCGTCACTCGTCCGGCGTTCAGCCCTGTCTATTGATCCTTTTGACGCCAGGGGTGGGGTGCGGCATCTGAATCAGCGCGGGGAAGGGAGTGGCCGTTCTGTACGGAGTACTATATTATCTCTTCTGTGCCGACAGGAAACCGTAGATATTGTTGTCAAATTCAATGAACTCATAGTAACATACGTCTAATATGAAACTGAGCAATGTCACTTGGTCGGGTTATATTTGTTTACAAATACAGGGTGTAACAGAAAGCTGTAGTCATATTTTAGGGGTTTTGTTACGGACATCATTCTGAGCAACTTTCACTATTAAACCGATTTGATCAGAGCAACTTCAATTTTCAAATTTCTATACAAATCAGCTGACTGGACCAAAACGTATTGAGCGATGAAAAATTAAGTTGCTCTGATCAAATCGGTTTCATAGGAAAAGTTGCTCAGAATGGTCTCCCTAACAACCCCCTAAAATATGACTACAGCCTTCTGTTACGGCACTTGAGTAACAGGGGGCGTTACGTCTGCGCAGCTTAACGCAACGAACCTGTTATCGAGCGTTAGTTCTAGCTGTCACCGCGTGCCGATAGATCGCTGGAAGCACTCGGTCACAGATTACTAAATAGTTACTACGTAACAGATACTTCACTCAGTAGGAAATTTCCAATACCTACTGCTATAATAGCCTACTCCGTCGCGTCACCAACCGCTGCATGCTAAAATGTGCCTAAATGCTCAAGCGTACAGTTGTGATCGCCTCGCACCGCGCGATCTCACACTAATCGCAGGGCTGCCTCGCATCGCAGATACTCGTACGATACGAACACAGTTCATAACGTGCGTGCGCTTGGCTTGCGACAACCATACTGATGCCCACAGCCGGGCCATAGCCGGGCTGCCCGAGAGCTCGGGCGGGCGGTAGGTAATTATAGCGCGCGAGTACATTCAGTGACGGAGGCCTGACTCGGTCATCTCAGCTCACGTAGTATAGTGGGTGCTATTCTGTATACATTCAAATCCCTTAATTGGGTATGAGTATGCAGGTAGTTTCATTGGTTTTCCACCAAAGTATGTTAATGTAATCTGAATCGGCAATCACTCTCAATCTCCATGTTGTTATTTTGACCATGGCAGCCATTTTTCAGCCATAAGTATGACCTCGCTGGACAGTTTACCCTCGCCTCATAGCTCAAACCATAAGGCGAAGCCTGAGAATTACGATTGTGTGCGTACACAGGCGAAACTTCGTACAAGTCTTATACCCACTCACACAAACGCATTCCTCAGGTCTTGCCTTCTGTTAACAATTGGAAGTCGTTATACTAAAACGCCTTGTCCATTATGGTGCCAACTTAAGTTTCGAAAATAAATGTAGTTGATGAAATCTTTCTTGAAACATGTCTAGTATAAGTTAGAATTAATATTAGGTCGGGTAAAAAGATTCTTCGTATTTTGTATGAAGACCGTAAAGGCTCGGACAAAAAGGTGCAACTTTGACTTAAAAAAATCCGGATTAAAATTTTAAAAATCTTTTACTGACAATGTATTAGGTTCATAGACAACATTAAAAAAATACGGCTATCGTTGCATGTCTTCTTTTTTTTCTACAACGTTAAAATGTACTGAATTTTTTCATTAGATTCACTCATTTTGACATAAAGAAAAACAAATGAAAAATTGACGGAAACAACATTGTATAATATTTATTCCTTTTTTGAAATATAACCTTTTTAATGACATAAAAACCAGCCAGATTCAATTAATACATCCAAAGATATTTAGTAACAAAGATATACATGAATATACCAAAAGCCTTATTTCCCGACCAACCTATTATTATTTGAAAAGCGGGTTATAATTTGATTGTATCAGAAAAATATCTTCTAAGACTACTCTTCCGTTCCATGACAATAAAGCGATCCAGGGATCTTTTGGCTGTTGAGTGAAGTTTACAGGGGGCGCCACCTCTACGCAACTTAATGCAACGAACCTGTCATCAACACAGACCTCTCACTCCTCATTGGTCATCAGGCGTTAGTTCCGCCTGTCACCGCGCGACAACAGATCGCTGGACAGCTGACGTAAAGTCCCCTAATGATGTATCATTGTTTCAAATGACTGTATTCTGTTTTGTGTACTTATTGTAAATAAATAAATAAAGTAATGGGCTCTACCCACGATGCAACCTGGGGGCAATGCTACTAAAATAAGCGTTCCATTAGCAATGAGCGACGCCGCAAGAATGCCTCAAAAACGCCTTGCGAATACTGGCAATCCATTTGCGATGTGTTACCGGAATACCAAATGACGTCATTTCGGGCGTTTTAGAAGCGGTGGCGTTCCAATTTAAACGCGTCTCCCAGAGCAGCATCGGGCCCCTGGCTTGCAATCTGTCGCTGCAACTCATAGAAGGCAGGTTGCCTTGCAACCGCTAGAGAAGGACAGAACAGGAAGATAGACAGAGGGAAATACAAGTTGCAGCAACAAATCGCGAGACAGATTGCATCGTGAGAAGTGCGCATAACTTGACTGTGTTTTACTTAAGTTTATACTATTCAGCAGCTATAAAGAGCAACGGCAAGGTGGGCCTTAAGTCGTAAATTCAGAATTTACGATTCTACTTGCGGTCGTAAATTGTTACTACTTAGATAAATCTGTAATTTGTTTAGGTCAATAAATGGCTTTGTTTACTTACCCATGTAAGTGACGTTAAACGTCCAACTATACTCAATCCGTGCTTAGAAGCAACTTGACAGCTAGCCAAGAACTTCATAAAATCCCCTTTTGAAACACTAGGGATGTTACGAAAACAATCGGAAAGAATCGAAATTGTTTTTTCAGTTAAACTAACAGAAGAGTTGTCATCGTCACCACTGCTATCCGCACTTAGGGATATAATTAGTTCATTTTCAACTATATTGTCAATAATAATGTCTCTTTGAAAATCTTGTAAAATTATTCCCGATTCACAAATGTTTAAAGGGTGTATCAATTATTTTGATTAATCGATTTTTATGAGCAATATCCCCTCACTAACAGGCCAAGATTCACAGCTGTCAAGTTGTCTCTTATATTAGATACACAATACTAGCTCGTCCGTCCAAGGTCCACGGCCCGCGATTTTCATCCTACCCACATCGAGATAAAGTTCAAAACCTATAAAAAACAAAACAAAAGATCGTAGTATTTTGTGGACGCTGGACGTATGAGTACACATTCCTATAACTCAACAAGTGGAGCTCTTTATTCCCTGCCTACCTCTATTGCAGGAATAATGCGTGAGCATATATGTGTATGTATCAACATTCCTTTCGTATTCAAATCGACATACTCTAAATTAAGTATAATGTTTAAATAGATAATTATGAAGTGCCTTCCTAAACCATGGATGACAAATATACAATCCATATAAAATAACTTTATAGACAAATTGTATTATGTTGTATGTGTGCTTTCTACCATGAACTGTAGTAATGAAATTACTCAGAAATCACTTTAATTTAACAATGCAATGTTTTTAGGCGACAATAATTTTGTATTGTGATGTACATATGTGTGGTGGGTTGTTGTTTTAAATAAAAATTGCAGTTAAAACTTACAAACGTTTCTATTTATTTCATATTTTCATTATGGTACTTAAGGCTAGGCCTGCTAGGCTAAGGCTGCTTTTCCACCAGAGATGTGCTATGCAGCTATGCTGCGAAGATGTGAAATCTACGCTACGAAAATATGTGACCGTTTCCACCAATACTACGCTAGGTAGCTGTGCGAGGAAGATGCGCTGCGAAGATGCGCCGCAAAGTACCTAGCTGTGCGAGAAAGATGCGCATCTCGAGCTATGCTATGTATCGATAGTAGGGAAACGGCGGGGAAGCGCGGTGAGGGGAGCCATATAGCAGGCATCTATAGCACACATCCATATAGCAAGCATCATTCCATACAAAAAACATATCTTAGTGGAATCCGTTTCCACCAGTGCTAAGTTATGTGCACCAATGTATATGATTGGTGGATATCAAACGCATCCATAGCATCGTAGCACAGCACATCTCTAGTGGAAAAGCTGCCTGACGCTGCTTTCTGTAAGTGGGTGGTATAATACGGTCAGCTTATGAAAATTTTGGGGTAGTACTGACTTGTTCATTCCATACAGTATGTATTTTGGGGCAGTACTGACTTGTTCATTCCATACAGTATGTATTTTGGGGTAGTACTGACTTGTTCATTCCATACAGTATGTATTTTGGGGTAGTACTGACTTGTTCATTCCATACAGTATGTATTTTGGGGTAGTACTGACTTGTTCATTCCATACAGTATGTATTTTGGGGTAGTACTGACTTGTTCATTCCATACAGTATGTATTTTGGGGTAGTACTGACTTGTTCATTCCATACAGTATGTATTTTGGGGCGCTGACTCCGAATCTGAGGTTTGCGGACAAAAATTCGTTATAAAAAAATAACAAATAAATAAGTAATACAAGAGTTAACAAAATATATGTTTATTATTAAAATTAAAAATCATGTTCATTTAGTTAGCATACATGGAAGACGACATAACATATTCATAGAAACAATACAATAAAAACTAATCTTCCTACCTACTCATACAACTAAGGCTTATCAAGAAACTAACTATTACGTGTACATCTCAAAATCAACCGATGCTGTTATTCTAGGCATAACACTGTCAGTTTAATAATTATAATTCCATAAGTCTAAAATAATCAAGTCTAGGTAGTTACTATTTTTTTGCATTTTTCTAGAAGAGCAATTGATTCAATACACTGCAAAGCAGAGTAAACAAAAGCAGTAAGTTTAACATTGTTCTTACTTTTTGTTTTGTTTTTGTAATTGCCCCCAACATTTAACGGGATGTTTTTAATTTCACCAAATCTCATTTAAATGTGCAAGTGTCATCATAATTTGAAACTATTATGCTAATAGCAAAAATTAGGGCTTAAAGTTTTGCTAACTGTACCTAACTACTAAGGTAATCTACAGAATAGGCAACATGGAAAACAGAAAACAACAAAATTAAATAAAACATGAACGAAACGAAACACAAGACATAGAGAGGTAAGTGTAGCGACTAGTTAGTAGGTAATAATACAGGAAAGGGAGAATCTCAGATACCTACACTTAAATTCCTAATAAACATCAGCGCCATCTACACATTCAGTTTTCGGATCATTAAGGCAATTTAGAGAAAGATAGCCAATAGGGAGAAGATGATTACAAGAAGAGCTCAAATCTTAACTGAAAGCATCTCTTTCCTGCCTTTTTCTGCAACCCCGGTTATACCCGGGATAGTTATTCTCGTATAACTTTTCGTTGGTAAATCCAGCCTAAATTGCTTTGCTAATCCGATGAAAGTATGTTTAAATGACGCTCTTACAAGGTGTAGCAGAAAGATGTATTTCATCGGCTAAGAAAAAGCATCTTATTGAAAAAGTACCTTTCTCTGAAAAATTAACATCTTTCTGTTATCCACTGCATGACAACCGTAAATGGAGAAATATTCACCCGCACCAATATACAAATTAGATCTAAAATAAATAGGCCTCCCGCGAAAACTAGAAAAGTTATTTACACATCTTGAGAGTGTAACAGAAAGGTGTAGTCATATTTCTGGGTGTTGTTAGGGACAGCATTCTGAACAACCCTTAAGTTTTGAGCCTGGCGATCAGCTCATTTTGTTGGAGATAAGAAAAATAAGGCGGCAATTCTGGTGCTATCGAGATCATGTCCATGGTCGAAATATCGATTTTGAGATACCAAAATCTCTATCAAAAACAAGAAAAAGCTATTCTTAATACTAGCCTTTCGACCAACCGAGATATCTCGACCCGTGTTCGATCGAGATAAATATAAATCGAGATCGTTTTCAACGGATTTAGGCGGAATCAAAACCCATATCTCGACTGGGGAGATGATCTCGATAGCGCGAGAATCGGGGGCCAGATCAAATCGGTTTCATAGTGAAAGTTGTTCCGAATGACCCTAAGCCCCTAAAATATGGCTACACCTTTCTGTTACTTACACTGTATAAAACCTGGAGCTGCAGGATCATTGAGATGCTGCTTACATCCAAGAAGGCGAAGCATTAAAGGATGGCTCGTCATCCGACAAATCGTTCCCCTGTAGTTAAAGCTAGATTATTTCAGTTAAAAGGTCATTGACACGCTAAGTAAATGTATGCCATTTGACGATTGCCGGTCACTGACCTTTTACCTCAAATAATTAACATATCTTTAGAAAATTACTTGAACTATTTAAATTCAAGTTTAATTTCCCTTTAATATGAAATGTTATTGTACACTTCGATAAGTTATTCGAGTAACAATACGAGGCGTTATTAAAAAGTAATTAATAAGTTGATCTTAAGTTATTAAGAGAAGTCTGAATGCGTCGTTAGAATGTCATCAGTGGTTCCGATTAATCTTTATTATCGTAAATCGCACTGCGTGCACTCGTTATTCGCTAACTGCAAAAACTACGCAGTTCCCGCCACATAATAACATAGCGTCACGCCTTTTCCCTTGCGGGGTGGAAGAAGCACAATAGCTTCACATAGCGCCCACCTGTAACCAGCTATCTATTCAATCCATCTGTCATAATGACGATGAATGTATAGAGATGCTGTCACAAATCACAATGGGACAGTCAACTGCCAAAGTAT
Source organism: Argyresthia albistria (assembly GCA_963457715.1). Taxonomy (NCBI): domain Eukaryota; kingdom Metazoa; phylum Arthropoda; class Insecta; order Lepidoptera; family Argyresthiidae; genus Argyresthia; species Argyresthia albistria. Next base: position 5,315,080 of record OY735279.1, on the reverse strand, counting down.
TGCCACATAGAGGACGCAAGTTTCAACATACAACTTTTCAACGATATTTTGTCACGCGGCGACACGTGGTACTAAAGCTTAATGACAGGTTCGCTGCGTTCAGTTGGGTAGAACCAGCGCTCCCTGTAAACGTCACTCAGGTGCCAACAGATCGTTGGAAGTCTGTAGTTTCGAATCAGAGAAATTAATTGTCAATAGAACTTTGCTGTTGACCTTAGTGCAAACTGACCAATGTTAAGGGCTCTACTCACGATGCAATGGGTCTCGCGATTTGTTGCTGCAAGTTGTTGCCTTGCAACTGATTGCATCGTGAGTAGGCATGTTGCAGGTGGCATCCAACAAGTTGCAAGACAGTTTGCACCGTGAGTACCCTTTATGTTACGCGTTACACAGCGAGCATTCATGCAGTCAGTACGGAGTATTACGGTGAAACAAGCGAGCAGCAAGAGTAAACTGTTCCTGGCTTCCTGCTCGATGCTCAACATGCTCGATGCGAATGTTACATTACACCAGAGACTATATATCCAATTGACTGCGCCAGCGGGGGAATACGGCTCGCCAAACGTTTGGTGTATTCAACAAACGTTCGCATACGCAACCTATGTACTATGACAGGCCGCCAGACAGTTTCGCAGCGGCTGACCAATCACAGCTCTCTTACCTCGTCCCCCGCCGCCCGTAAATTGGTGAGTTGTGTTTCAAAGGAAAATGTATCTATGCGCTCTCCGCTGGATAAGTGCTCCCTGCATACACCTTGTAACGTTTTGGTCAGTTTGCACCTTTAGACATGTTACAAACACGCAGTGCTCTCTACCGAAATCTTTTGCGTAATCTTACCCACTAAAGAATACTCAATGAATTTAAGTAACTTCGGCCCAGTGTACACCAACCAGCCTTCATACGTCATTGTCAACCTGTATTGACTTTATCCGATCCAGTACGCATTCCCTCCTCTGCCCTTTCAAAACTCACGTAAACATAGACAGACATTCCAACCCCGCTGTCAACGTCATTCGACAACCGAGCCCTCTGTTATAACCTCGGCACTTGTAACGTGACTGTGTTGACATTAGGTTCGATAGCCGTCTGCTGCATGTTCACAGTAGACCGGTTATGCCTCATGTGGCTTTTAACCAGGTCAGAGTTGACCAGCGCAGCCATAAGACTGAGTTCCCCAGCTAGAACCGTCGCGCAGACCAGCGATGCAAGTCTAGCTGAGTTTTCCGCTGGTTTCGTTCCCGCCCCTTTCACTCCTAGGATGTCTAAGCAAGCAGCCTGAGCTGTCAGTACTGTGCCGCCTCCCACTGTGCCTACTTCCAGAGACGGCATAGTGCAAGTCATATACAGATCTTCTTTGTTCTCTCCGTGAACTTCCATGCTTGTGGAACAATTGCTACTGGTGATGTTCTGAGCTGGATCCTGTCCCGTTGCTATAAATATCGCGGTTACCATGTTAGCTGCATGTGCGTTATTACCTCCTATAGACCCGGCCAGAGCGGAGCCAGACAGATTCTTGATTTTATTACACCTGGATAGAGTGCGAGCATCAGTTTTGAAGATGGTTTTCAGACTCTCTTCGGATATGACAGTCTCACATACCACTCGTTTGCCACGGCCTTTGATCCAGTTGATCGCAGCCGCCTTTTTGTCTGAACAGTAGTTTCCTGATAGACTGATGACTTCCATATCCAGGAAGTATTGTTTGAGGAGTTTCAAGGCGTTTTCCGCGCCTTTGGAGACCATATTCATGCCCATAGCGTCGCCGGTGGTGGCTCGGAATCTGAGGTATGACGTCGCGCCGTCTACACCGATGTGAATCTCCTGGAGTTTGGCGAACCGAGAGGTGGAATCGAAAGCTTCTTTGATCAATTCATAGTTTTGTTTGTTCCCGATCCATTGCCGCATTTCGTAAGCTCGTACGACGTTAGGGAATCTCACGGCGGGTGCTCGCGTCATGCCGACATCCTCGACTACTGAAGTCACGCCTCGCATTCCGATCGCCTTGGCTCCACGGTTCGTTGATGCCACTAACGCCCCTTCAGTGGTAGCCATGGGAATCATGTACGCCTTGCCATCCACATACAACGGGCCGGCATACCCGACTGGCACTCCGATGTATCCGATGACGTTTTCGCAGCACGCGTTCAAAACTTTGCTGTAGTCATAGTTGAGGTATGGTAGTTGTTTGATCGCGTTGTCGGTGTTGTATCTGGCGGCGATGACTCGGCGCCGCAGGCGTACGCCTCTTAGAGGGTCTCCCAATACTGTCTCCAGTCTGTGTAACGGTATATGCGACTGTTCAACTAACATGACGACTTCTTCGTCGCTGAGGGAAACACATCCTCCTTCCGATCGGTAGATCTCGAGGCATTCCGCCATCGGTCGCTTCTTGGCGTTGAGTTTAGCCGCTGACGAGCTGGGGGATAGCACCGGCCAGTCCAGGTCTTCGACACTGGGTACCGAATCTTCGGTCTGCGTCGAGACTTCGCTGTTCGCGTCATCACCAACAGAGAACAGAGGTCGGCGGCCCGGCGGTTTCGTGCGATCTTCAAAGGTCGGCGTCACTTCCTTGACTGTCATGTCGTTCATATCGATAATCAGATTCCTCGGCTCCTCGAAGAACACAAACTTGATGATCAGAGCGCACATGAGGGTTGCGATGACGATGTAATCCGCGCTTACTGAGAACCACTTTACGTAAGAATGCATAAGCAGGTTATCATACTCCATGGGTTTCGAGGTGTCGTTTAGAGGGCCTTCGATGATTCCTCCCTCAGCAGACCACGGCCAGCGACTTGTCAGATGCACACATAATAACCCAGCAGCCATTATCATCTTCACTCTCTGCACGACGGGATTCGGCTTCAAATCCTCCTCCGAAAAAGGGTTGTCGTGAGTCAACTCTTTCCTCCCGGCTGTGAAATCCGCCACCAGAGACAAGCAGGCCGGGTAGAAGGTTACAAACACTGTGTAGTCCACCATAAAGGCGAGACAGGCAAAACTGCACATATGCTCTAACCTCGGGACCCCGGACAGCGCCCCGACTCCTACCAACAGCACCGCTAGTAAGGTATCAAGCGTTGCAGCCGGTCCTAACACCGCCAACGCCCGGCCTACCCTCTTCCCCTGATCCTCCCCAGCCGCCCACCCCGCGCGCGCCATCCTCGCGCCCCGCGCCACGTCCGCGACCAACAGAAACAAAAACGGCGCGTCTTTCACAGAAGCCAGTTCGCTCCAGAACAAATTCGCGAGCGCCGACGTGAACACGAAACTGGCGAACGTGGAAAAAACCCCCGCGATTATCAGGAGGTATTTCGACGCTATCTGGTGGAGGTTGCTGATTTGGTAGTAGGCATAAAGCAACGCTGCGCAGCGGACGAAAGTCATGATAACCGCGTCGGCAGCCTGGTATTCGGCCTCTAGTCCGGGGCAGGCGCGGGCCCAGCCGGCGCAGCGTTCGGCCCTGGCGCCGGGCCCGCCTCGCTCCACGCTTGCGGCACAGGCCAGAAGTGCCATTGTCGCGACGATGACTTCCCACTGGTGGCGAGCGCAGAACTCGCCATGGTGCCCCCAGAGGTGCATGGTGGGCTACTGCAGTCAGCTGACTGGCAGCTGGTATCTGGAAGGGAGGAAATTGAATCTGTTAATAAGCTGGCATTTGTAATTTTTATTTCTGTAGGTCCCTATTTATTTTTTGCTTGACTATGCTTTCTTTCTAAGTGATGAGTTGAGTTGCTACCGAGCGGCGCGCGGCCGCGTCTCCCGCCGCCCGAAGGCCCGCCGTCGTCTATGATGTGCTTGTACAATTTGTATTCCTCATTTGCGCTATTATAGGAACCCCTTATAGAGTTCCTTGAACCTAGGTCACTGGTTTAACTGTGCATTATCTGTCAATCAGTCATAAGCGTTTTATTAAGCAGCATAAACTTTATAATACGAAATATTCTTTTACGAAAATGACCCTAGGTGATACACCTTACACCTAGAGGCCATCAATTCAAAATTATTGTTTGAGCTAAGCAATAAACGAAGATAAGTTTAATGATAGTGAAACGTATGAAACGTATTTTAGCTATGTCGATTTCGGGCTGAATACATACTAAATTATACATACAGCATACACAGAATAGGTACCTACGTTTACTGTTAAACTTCTCACAGCCAGCATAGAATCAACGAACCTACTAACTATAAGCTATAACTACACTATGCCCCGGTCGAGTAAACTTGAGACCTGAATCGTGACGTCATTACGGCGCTTCTAATGTAGTAGTGCTAACTATATGCACATTTAAACTAACCAAATAGCAGGGCATATATACAAACTCTCCACTCTAACGGTGCGTGTTGTGTCATAATGGCAAAATGAAGGTCAAAACCTGATCAGTCTTTAGCCACACGCAGCTAAGAAATTCAGGTTAATTACATACACCAAGAGATGTATGTCGTGCGGCCTTTGTCTAATAATACAAGGTTACTTCAAGTTTTGGAAGACATCAAAAGCGTCTCAAGTGAAATGAAAGTGAGATTTTCTAAACCACAAGTGTGTGTTTGTTTATCTCTGGGCTAGCCCCTGTCACGCAGAATGGATTATTCGTTAACTGGCTAAAAGTGGGCACAATTTTATTCGAGCGCATGGTCTACGAGGCCGGGAAGTACCGCAGCGAGGACGAGAAGCAGAAGGAGATCATCAGCGCCAAGAACAGGCTCGAGTCCTACTGCTTCAACCTGAAGTCCACCATGGAGGACGACAAGCTTGAGGGCAAGATCAGTGACTCAGACAAGCAAGTCATCCTTGACAAGTGCAACGACACCATCAAGTGGATGGACATCAACCAACTCGCAGACAATTAGGAGTATGAACACAAGCACAGGGAGTTAGAGGTCGTCTGCAACCCCATCATCACCAAGCTGTACATGGGCGCGGGCGGCGCGCCGGGGGGCGTGCCCGGCTTCCCCGGCGGAGCGCCCGGCGCGGGCCCCACCATCGAGGAGGTCGACTGAACACATTCCACACGCTACGAGTACCTCGCATCAGCATTGGCTCTGCAGATTTTCCGCAACTTCTTGTAATGTGAAAGTTCAATAAATGAATGTAACATTTATTGCGCCTTTGCCACGGCGGCAGGCAGGGGCAGTGCCACCCCGTATGGGAGGGAAAGTTTGTGTGAGTATGGTAATCTTATTGACATTTAATTTATTGGAAATTACCTTAATACTTGTATTATTTTGTGTAATAATCTTTTATAGTATAGTATTGTATTATTGTTTTTATGTTTTTATGTTATGTGTTTTAGTTTTAAATATGATATTCAAATATGATGTAATAATCGTGAATGAATAATAATAAATGAATGTGTGTTGACTCTGTATCGAAATCAGCTGATGCGTTGACGCCATTTTGAATATCCGCACGTGATTTGCTGAGGCTGATTTGACCAGTTTAACTTAATAGGTTGTTTTGTTACAACGTTTTCGACTATGTATAATATAAGTAAATGTAGCCCATTATGTCCCCACCGAGGGGCACAGGCCTTAACCCGGATAGGAGTAAGATTGAGCGTTACTACATTCGCTCCCCCCCCTTTAGCCACGTCAGGTTCACTTCAAACAAATCAGCGAGAACAGCCGCACACACACAGCTACATTGCATTCCGTATAAGCACGCGCCGCCACACGCACACATTGCCGAATCTCGCGTCCTTCGCGTGCTACGAGACAGGGCTATGCAAGCAATGCATGCGACGACGAGTCAACGTCATTCGTCCGGCGCGGTCCAACCCGCGGCGCTAAGCGACAACCCTAGCCGTTTGAGCAAGAGTAGGTAGTTATCATGCGAACAGGGGACTAGTGAACTTACTATTTCTTATTTATGCTATGCTTTAGCCTTCACCTACCCTGCTATTTGAGCAAACCTGTATTTTTGAGTTGCGATTTAATATGCCTTATTTACGCCTAGGCATTTAAATGAAAACCGGTCTTTAATCAACGGGCCAACATTTTCGTAAAGTGACTGATTAAAGAAAACTGCGGCATATACATACAAGGTGTAAATGAATTAACGCAAAATGAGAAACTACTTTGTTAGGGACATCATTCTGAGCAAATTTGATTTTGAAACCGATTTGATCAGAGCCACTTTATTTTCCACTTCCCAGTTACATTTTGGCCTGCGTGGTTCAGCTGATTTGTATGGAGAAGTGAAAAAGAAAGTCGCTCTGATCAAATCGGTTTCCTAATTAAAGTTGCTCAGAATGATGTCCCCAACGAAGCAGTTTCTCATTTTGCGTTAATTCATTTACACCTTGTACACAATGTAGCCTCAGATTTCCCTCCCGATAAACCTCACCACATTCTAGTGCCACGCCTAATCCTATTAGGGAATGGTGGAAATTCTCGCGGTGTAGCGTGAAAGTTGATCAGGGCTGGATCTAACATTCTAAATTGGTCATGGCTCCTGACCTGCCAGTAACCGTTAGTCCTTTTAGAGACTGCTTCGTACTGCAAAAAGGTCCGGATTCTAAACTACAAACACAATTTGATAGAACGCTCAAAGGTTCATCGTGTCGTTGTCTTTGTCTTTGTCTTTCAACTCAATACGCTATTCTATGCTATGCTTCTAGTCAAAATAATCACTTTTTATGAACTTTCAAAACGATTAAACCAAATGACTTACTTACTTTATACTTTATTGCACAAAATAACACATTTTACAATTGAAAGTGGACAACACATGACAAGGGCGAGCTTATCTCTATTAAGAGATTTCTTCCAGCAAACCTAGGATGGACAGGAAATAATTGAACAACAGGTAGACCCATGTGCACAACATCAAATAAGTTAAAACAATAAACTACTTAACAATACGTATGTATATATATGCCTTCATCATTAAATGCCATTTAAATGCAGTCTTTTTAACACAAAATTGAATTGAAATTAAAATATTTAGAAGGTTTTTTCTCACAAGAACGGTAGGCCGATACTAAGGACCTCCATTTGCTTCCTTATCCTTATGCGGCTGTCATCCCCAGTCCTAATTTAGGAACTTGTGGTAGCACTATTCGCAACAGCTAGCAACACCGCTACCAACTGGCCCCCGATTCTCGCGCTATCGAGATCATCTCCCCAGTCGAGATATCGGTTTTGATACCGCCTAAATCCGTCGAAAACGATCTCGATTTATATTTATTTCGATCGAAAACGGGTCGAGATATCTCGTTTGGTCGAAAGGCTAGTCGTAAGATTAGCTTTTTCTTGTTTTTGATAGAGATTTCGGTATCTCAAATTCTATATTTCGACCATGGACATGATCTCGCTAGCGCCAGAATCGCCCCCCTGACTTGAAACCGAACAAACTCGTTTTCTATCACTTTGTCTTGATGGAATCAAAATTATTATAGATATTTTAAGATCATCGCTAACTAGCTTTCTATCTTTTTATCATGATGAGTATTTAATGTACAACGATTAGTCACAAAGCGTGTCTGTAGTAAATATTAACTTTGATCATCAAGTAATTGAGCAATTAAAAGTAAATTAAAACGTGATTAGGATATCACGTGGAAATTAGATGATATTTAATGTCCACGTGTTATTCTAAGGACATGGACAAAAATAAAGAAATAAAGCAAACGAGATGTGTTTGGTTTTCAAACGAAGCTGGGACTGCGCTGTGAACCAATATAATTGAAACAAAAAGTAAACTTTAGAAAAAACCGACTTCCACAAACCCTATTTCATTAGATTGAGTTTAATACTAACTGTAACCCCTTATCCCCCCCTCCCTTGGGGAATTAATTTTGTCAAATGCTATATCAGTGCTACCCCACGCGACTAAGGAACCCCTGTACAAAGTTTCATGGCTCTAGGTCCACCGGTTTAGGCTATGCGTTGCCTGCCCGTCAGCCACGCATTGTATTTGTACCTAGTATTGAGCAGATCTGGTGGCCATATGTGGTCTTCATCAGCAGTTCCGCATCACAATATTATGCTTACCATGTGCATTTGCACGAGTTATTATGAAAAACACAAAAATCACTATAGGTCTGCCTATAATATTTGAAGAGTTCTCTCGATTTCTCCAGGATCCCATCATCAGATCCTGACCTGGTGTCAATGGGACCACCCTTGAGGTATTACCTATACGCCGAAAAAAGATTTGTTCAAATCGGTTCATAATTGGCGGAGCAATCGCGTAACAAACATAGAAAAAAAAAAAAAAAAAAAAAAAAAAAAAAAAAAAAAAAAAAAAAAAAAAAAAAAACATACGGGTCGAATTGAGAACCTCCTCCTTTTTTTGAAGTCGGTTGATAAAAAATCTATTCTATGGAAGAACAAAATATAAGGATTCTAAAATATTAACATATTTTTAAAGCTCTATTTGGATTAGTTTTTAATTGTTGTTTTAAGATAATGTGGGCTATTCTTGAGGTGTCAAAAACACTAAACTAGAGGAACTAAAGGCACTAAACTGACAACCTTCAAATCCGACAGCTCTTGCGCGGTGGCCACAGATTCCATTTTCAAACACACGATTTATTTAGTATAATTAGTTTAGTTAGTATAGTTCGTGTCGCCTTCGGAATCGCAGGCAATGTTTATTGTAAATAATACTGCCTCCCAGAACATTTATTAGATGATTGTGGTTCTTATATCAGTCCCGGTAAAATATGTCTCCTTTACCACAGATATTACACTTAGTATTATACTAATACAGATAGACCACCTAGAACAACATACGACACCGGCGTAAGCTGAGATGCTACGGAAGCTTCTTTAGTTCGAGGCCATTATCGCTTGGTGCAGCACCATCGAAAAATTGCAAATACCACGAGATAGCGCTAAGATATATAGGATTTATTCTAAGATTAGCGCCACCTGGAAGTATGTTAACTGAAACCGTGGCGTTTAAAGTACAAATCTTACTCCTCACGCCATCTCTTTTTTACAAAGGGTTACTAATTTTAATTTGTATGGGACGAGCACCCTGTACCTTTACATTCAATAGTTGATGGATACAGAGAAAATAGAAGCTGAGATGTCAAAAATAAGTAAAGATGAGGTAGAGAGGAAAAGGTCACATTTAATTTAGAGCCAAAGATATATGGCGCGAATTATACCTACTTCTAGTTTCGACTACTGATTTATATTTAAATATTTGCTAATATACGATTAAAAAGTGGTTTCGACTAGTTTCGAGGTCGCTATAAGTCAAAGCCGAATGAAGATTAAAAGAAACCACATGCACAAGGGCGAGCTTATCTCTCAACCAAGGAACGAAAGGAAAATGTACTTCTAATTGTTTATAGGAAACTCTTGTTATTTACATGAGCTAACGTCAGAGATACAACTATGCCCACGGTTGCCAGATATCGTTTGTAATCAGAGACTATATATCCAATTGACTGCGCCTGCGGGGGAAGGCGGCTCGCCAAACGTTTGTTGTATTCAACAAACGTTCGCATACGGAGCCTATGTACGATGACGGGCCGCCAGACAGTTTCGCAGCGGCTGACTAATCATAGCTCTCTTACCTCGTCCCCCGCCGCCCGTAAATTGGTGAGTTGTGTTTCAAAGGAAAATGTATCTATGCGCTCTCCACTGGATAAGCGCTCCCTGGTGTGCGCGCAAGATAGATCGGCGCGCGATCCGTCTTCAATTTTACTATACAAACGTGTAAATGAAAAATTACTTTGCTAGAGACATCATTCTTAGCAACTTTCATTATGAGACCGATTTTATCAGAGCAACTTTATTTTTCAGTTCCCAGTACATTTTGGCCTGAGTGGGTCAGCCGATTTGTATGGAAAGTGAAAAATAAAGTTGCTCTGATCAAATCGGTTTCATAATGAAAGTTGCTCCGAATGATGCCCCTAACAAAGTAGTTTATCATTTTGCGTTAATTCATTTACACCTTATAGAAATATGATTCAATCACTGGCTATAACATGCAGAACCTCATGTCGCATTTATTAAAAAAAAAATACCAAAGAAAACGACTGTGCAGACCATAGAGATGCATCCTCCTTTCTGTGCAGACTTATCGTGCGAGCACTCTAATGTAAAAAATCCGTAGGGGGAGTATAGTATAGAGATGACACATCGTCAGAAAAAAAAGAAAAGAAAGAGATGACACAATACTAATCATTATTGTCTAAGCGAGAAACAATAACGATCACCTGTCCCTTACCCGCGTATGCCTTTTTATCGAGCCACAGAATTGTCAAATGCTTGTTTTGACCTTGTTTTGACAGATGTGTGGCAGAAAAATCTCTGATTTAGAACCTTATGCTTATTGAGAACCAACTCTATCTCCATCTCAAAGGTGTACGCATGCACTCCGTCTATTCCTTTCTCTGTCTACGAAAAAATCGGTCCCATTCCTTCGAGGATGAATGACAGGTGATGTTTTTCTGTATTCGGTCGGCAGACAAAGCCCTACGTCACGGCGCCTCCATCGCAATACGTCAAAAAGCTGACAATAGCTCCTTGTCATCGGCTATTTTTAGCCGCCTCTCATGGCGCAGGGTTCAAAGGTTGGTATCGTCAACCAGGGGGAATGCCGCTCGGATCCTGTCCCGGAAACTGCCTTAGACCGCGTTCCCACTATGTCGTAACGGTTAATTTATCGTTGGACGACTGTCGTCCCTGGCTCATAATTCACAAAATTTCTTTATTGCACACAATTAACACAACTGACATTATTTTGACATTATTTAATAATAAATAATATCGATATCGATAAAACGAAAAAAAAAAACATAAAAAATAAGCTATTTCAGGGAATTCATTTCAATCTTCAAATCGCTAGTAACAACAATTCCCCACAATTAATAGAAAAATCATATTTACTACTAACAGGTACTGCGGAACAATAGGAAAAAATACAAGTGCGGGTCGCAATCGCAATCACACACTAATTGTTGTTGTTGAGGCAACAGATATAAACATTGTGTCAAATTTCTAGCTATTACGGTTCGTGCTCCAGGGCCCGCTGACGGACGGACAGACGGACAGCGTACCCTTAGTAATAGGGTCTCGTTCGGCAACCTTCTGGTACGGCACCCTAAAAGGGTTGACTTTGGATTTATTTTCTATCGAGAAAATTTTATCCAAACACGTTTTCCTTCATGAAAACCCTAGATTATACAGTCAAATTACATATACCAGAAATTGATTACGATTTGCGTAGTATTTCCTGAAATACACATGAAAAAAAGCACCCCTAATTTATTCTTGGGTAAACCAACGGGTTAATGATCTGTGCCTTTATACCTACACGTGCAAAAAGGCGGAAGTCAATACCTACAACGTAAATCTCTAATTGCTATTAAAACGACTTCGCTAAAAACTTGGCAATTATAATATTTTTTAGGGTTCCGTACCCTAAAATAAAAATAAAATAAATCCAGCCTGCAAGTAGTGCATAATTATTATTTTTTGTTAGTAGGTTATCAATACGAAAAGTGATCAGACACAGACACGAAAACCTCACCGACGAGGACAGGATCACTTCGTTGTCTGTCCGTTCGTCCGTCCGACGTCCGTCTGTCTGTCTATCTGTCTCTCTGTCTGTATGCCGGTCCGTCTGTCTAGAATTTTTCGCTGATAATCGTAGAGATACCAAGTTGAATGTGATATCAATTACTCAAGTCTGTGGTCCTGAGCTGTGACAAAATCAAACTTCTAGGTATCAAACGATACGACCTACCGCACGAAACAAGTCTTTTAGCACAAGTAAAGCCAAAAATAAATTAAATTCTGAAAACCGAAAAAATATTTATTTGTGCGGGACTCTTGGTGCGCGAGTCCGACTCGCACTTGGCCGGTTTTTCAAGGGTACCTTCAGTAATGAAAACAAGTTTAAAAAGTGGCCAAGTGCGAGTCGGACTCGCCCATGAAGGGTTCTGTAGTAGCATCATAATATTCATAAGACACCTGATTACACCTAGCCCAAATGTCACTATCGTTCTTCGCCAGCAATTAATAACTTTGTTTTTCATAGTGTTTGTATGAATGACAAAGTAATATTTGCGGTTTTTAATAAAGGTTTTATATCTTAAAAACTGCTTGTTTTATTTTGTTCAAACCAATTTTCGTTAAAAGTGTGTATTGAGTGAGATACATAGCATATATTTTTTTTTACATTTTTCACTCTCTTTGTGCTCGTACACAACAGTATTATTACTCTCTTACTTTAAAAGTCAGAGGGGAGGGGGGGAAACCACTTTGGAAGGGTCTGTCTCTTTTACTATTTATTTTGAAGAAAAATGGTTTCAGGAACCTCAACGTCATTTTTAAAGTCTATAGAGACCCCCTCCACACACATAGGTTTGAAGAAAAAATATTTTTTGGTTTCAGTGTCATGTATGCGGAGCCCCCCCCCCCCCCCCTACTTAATTTTTAACCGACTTCCCAAAGGAGGAGGTTTACAATTCGTCCGAATGTTTTATTATTATTATATTTTTTTATTTATGTGCCCCGATTGCGCCTAGACGGGTGGACCGATTTGGAAAATTATTTTTTTGTTTGAAAGGGTTTACCTTCCAATTTGTCCCATTGACACCAAGTCAGGATCTGATGATGGGATCCTGGAGAAATCGAGGTAACTCTTCAAATATTATAGGCTATAGTGATTTTTGAGGTTTTCATAATAACTCGTGCAAATGCACATGGTAAGCATAATATTGTGATGCGGAACTGATGATGAAGACCACACATGGCCACCAGAACTGCTCAATACTAGGTACAAATACAATGCGTAGCTGACGGGCAGGCAACGCATAGCCTAAACCGGTGGACCTAGAGCCATGAAACTTTGTACAGAGGTTCCTTAGTAGCGTGGGGTAGCACTGAGATGGGATTTGACAAAATTAATTCCCCAAGGGGGGGGGATAAGGGGTTACAGTTTGTATTAAATTCAATCTAATCAAATAGGGTTTGTGGAAGTCGGTTTTTTCTAAAGTTTACTTTTTGTTTCATTTTTTTTTTAAGCAGTTCACAGAATACATCTACATACCAAGTTTCAACTGTGTAGTCGTAATAGTTTGGGAATAAAATGCTGTGACATACGGACGGACGGACAGACGGACTTGAGGAAACTATAAGGGTTCCTTGTTTCTCTACGGAACCTTAAAAACAGGTTTTTAGGATTGGACGTAGGTAGACGCACACTAGGTACTAGCCGGTGGGCTATGTGACGATGGTCACAGTCAGGACAAGTGTTGAAGGTAACCTAAAATCATAGTTATATTTTGGAATTGGAGACATTAAAAATCAACCAAGTGCGTGTCGGACTCTCACACGGAGGGTTCCGCACCTTCAATTGTACCAAAAGTACAAAAAGGAAAATCCCGAAAAAAATACACGTTTGTTGTATGTTATTTGTTATTTTATTTTAATTTTATTATTTATTTTTAAAGTGAATAAACTCAATATTTTGTGATTATTTCAAGCGTCTACCTGTTACAATTATCAATATCGAGCAAAAAAACACGTTGTATGGGAGCCTCCTTAAATATTTATTTTATTCTGTTTTTTAGTATTTGTTGTTATAGCGGCAACAGAAATACATCATCTGTGAAAATTTCAACTGTCTAGCTACCACGGTTCATGAGATACAGCCTGGGTGACCATTACCTATAATAACCGGCCAAGTGCGAGTCGGACTCGCGCACGAAAGGTTCCGTACCATTATCTATAAAAAAACAAAACATAAACATACCTCAATAATTAATATTTTACAATACAGCCCGTAAACTATTTACCTCTCTGCTGTTCCAGTGCCCTATGGACAGGGTCCATAAATTGTATCTTGATTTATGAGCAAATGTGGATGCTATAAACGTAATTCTAATTCCAAAACCGCAAAAAAAAACATGTTGTATGGGAGCCCCCCCCCTTAAATATTATATTAATTTTAATTAAATTATTTATTTTTTAAGCAAATAATATACTCAATATATTGTGAACATTTTAAGCGTCTACCTGCTACCATTATCAATATCGAGCAAAAATGAGCAAAAAAATCACGTTTGTTGTATGGGAGCCCCCCTTAATATTAAATTTCTTTTGTGTTTTAGTATTTGTTGTTATAGCGGCAACAGAAATACATCTGTGAAAATTTCATCTGTCTAGCTACCACGGTTCATGACGGCGGCGACGACGGCGACCAGCCTGGTGACAGACGGACGGACGGACAGCGGAGGGTTAGTAATAGGGTTCCGTTTGGCACTAAATACTAGTTAAAAATAAATTGACTGGGGACATTTTTGTACCTGTTGTATCAAAGTCTTTGAAAGTGCCCTGCCCCTAGACAAAGTTAAACGCTAACGCTAGTGAAACGAAACGATAACTTTTTATGTATGCGATTTGACATTTGGCTTCGCTAAGGTGACGTCACGTAGCTATTCCAAATGTCAAACCGCATACATAAAAAGTTATCGTTTCGTTTCGCTATCCTTAGCGTTTAACATTGTATACAGGCACTGATTGCAACGCATGTCGTGTCTACACGCCCGCCGCATCTCACATCCTCATTCCATACATACGGTGAATAACAATGCAGGACTGGACAAGATAGTCAAACAAATCTATGATAGCAATATTTCTGAAGTTGAGTCCGAAGGAAATACTTGGTAGCTACAGCCCTTCACGTCCTCCCCGGGTGGTGCTAACGGGCAACAAACCAACACTAACATTTCCAGGTTCTCCCAAGAGCACCTGTTTAAATGCAGTGAAATCTAAATAACCGGCCAAGTGCGAGTCGGACTCGCGCACGAAGGGTTCCGTACCATTATGTATAAAAAACCGCAAAAAAATAAAATAAAAAAACATTTTGTATGGGAGCCCCCCCTAAATATTAATTTAATTTTAATTTAATAATTTATTTTTTAAGTAAATAATATACTCAATATATTGTGAACATTTTAAGCGTCTACCTGCTACCATTATCAATATCGAGCAAAAATGAGCAAAAAAATCACGTTTGTTGTATGGGAGCCCCCTTAATATTAAATTTCTTTGTTTTTTAGTATTTGTTGTTATAGCGGCAACAGAAATACATCATCTGTGAAAATTTCAACTGTCTAGCTACCACGGTTCATGAGATACAGCCTGGTGACAGAAAGACGGACAGACGGACGGACGGACGGACGGACGGACGGACGGACGGACGGACGGACAGACAGCGAAGTCTCAGTAATAGGGTCCCGTTTGGCACCCTTCGGGTACGGAACCCTAGAAAACCTGTGTTTCAAGGCCGACAGCTGCCTCTCCCATTTGTCATAACGATAAATGGGTGAATAATTGAATTCTGAAAATAGATAAATGATAATGATAATGATAAATGAATAAACATAATCACAACTGAGCCTCCGCCACCCGGTATGGGAAAGGCGTGACGCTATTAATTAATGTTGTATGTATGAATGAGATTTATTATCGGTGTAGCGTTGAATGGCGTTTTTGTGTGACGTGATTACCATACCTGAATATGTAGCAGCCTGTCACAAATCCCCAGTTGTTTCATGTGGGGCTCAAATATACTCAATGCGGTATTTTTAACCGACTTCAAAAATGGAGGGGGTTATCAATTCGGTTGTATGTATGTTGTATGTTTTTAGGGTTTCGTATCTCAGAAGAAGAAACCCTTATAGGATCACTCGTGTCGTGCGTCTGTCCGTCCGTCACAGGCAATTTACTCAGAACATATTGGACCGATGAAGTTGAAAATTGGTACACAAATCAATATCTGTGACCCAAAGACAGATGTGCTATGTAAATATATACGCTATATTATTATTATTTACCGAGCGAGCGAAGCGTCTCTGTTTCAAGATTGGGCAAAAATGCTTTTGTATTCCATCTGTCTGTGTGTTCTCCTCTACAGGTCGCATTTCTCAACCGATTCTCGTGAAATTTTGTGAGCTGGTTGGATAATTAATGTTTTTTTTGTCAATTCAGTTTTTGTTTTTTTTTTCAAAATGGCGGAGATATGGGGTTTTAAAATATAAAAAAATCGCAACAACTGACTCAACCGATATTAGCAAATGAGGTGTCGGTGGTATCGTGGAGACCGTGAGAGTGAAAGACTACAAAATTTTAGTGAAAAGTCAATTGGTTGTATTATAAATCGCAAAATGTAGTTTACAAAGTTATTGGTTAGTTTTTTCGTAATTCGTAATTTCTTTATGGTACTAACACAAGAATGACATACAGAAAACTTATATTATAATACTACTTTGATGTACTTAACCAGGTACATTTACAAGTTTGTATTGAGAGAAAATGCAGTAGGATTACCTATTTGTTTTTAAAGAATTCCATCTGTTCATCTGATAAACTTCAAGTACAATGTGAGTGGTGAGGGGATGGAAAATAATGAAAAAAAAAAAAAAAAACCCGGTGTAGCTTGCATGGTCTACAGCTCACAGAGCCACTAGTTATTTATGTGTTTTTTCTCTTTGAGGAGGTGTTGTGATATGGCACGGGCCTAAGCCAAGTGCATAGGACTGATGCATATAAATTATTTTTAAGTAGGAGTGTGTGTAGGGATGTGGGAATGACTCCGGTTGTAGAAATTATTAAAGGAACTGTTTGTACTGATTTTACTTACCATTGTGTCTGAATTTCTATCAAAAGATCTGTTTTGCTAGTTTTAGTCGCTTGGGTGCTGTTTATGTTGTGGATGTTAGGAATGGCTATAAGTAATACTTCTTTCTTTGTTTTATTTAATAATGCTATATCTGGTCTATTAATATTGTAATGGATTGTTTTGTCAGTGATTGATCTGTCCTAGTACATTTTGTAATTATCATCTTCCAGTATTATTATTATTATTCATTGTATATTTCTAGCCATTGTATTTTGTAAAGCTACAGTCTTCACAAAATAAAAGGCCCGTTTTGACAGTTCACACCCATGAATTTTTAACGCGTAAATAATAGAAGCAGTATTCCTAGGTGCAACTTGCATGCTTTGCTTGTACGCACCAGTTGGCTTTTATTACCTATGCATTAGGGGTTAAAACTTCATGGGCTTGAACTGTCAAAATGGGCCTTTTATTTTGCGAAGACTTTAATTGTGTGAAATAAAAAAAGACTTAGTTGTAAAAAAAGACAGTGTTTAATGATGACATCACTAGGCCAGTATTTCATAGAAATCACGATCAAATTTTCCATTATGACAATTCCAAAAAAGTACCTTTTATGACTAGCAGTAAAATAGCATAGGTATTCTAAAATCAAACTTAACAAGACTTCTAGCACACCAGTTGAGAAAGGCACTTTTGTTGAGCTAGATCCCGAGATTTGTATTAGTTATAAATAAATAAAAAAAAAAAATATGGTTACTGTCCTAATAACAAAAGATTGATGAAGATAAGATAGTCATTCAGTCATTCCATGGGGAATGGCAGAGGCACAGATAAGTAGGTAGTATGTGTTTCAGAAATACCTAAATAAAGCAATTTTTTCCCAGTGTATTATTAAATGTACAGCTTTTTAGTTTATTGAACAAATTAATTGTCACCGACTGTGACATAGCTAAGGCCTTAGGACTTTATCAAAACAATAAAATTAGCTTACCCGAGATGCCCAATCATGTTGAAAAGAAAGTGTGCCAAAAATGTAGGCCGAAATATGTAGGTTACAGCAGCGCATATCACTAAACTTTATCATTGAGGATAGGAAACTACGTCGGTAGAGGGAGTAACGTTTTCGTTAGACAAGACACACGATGTGGAGCTCATATCGAGTACGAACGATAATTGATTCTTGGAAAAACCACACGCAATCGGCAGCCAAACATGCGAAAATGCACCATGACCCTCTCTGAGGTTACCACATTTCAATCTACATTTTTGTAATGAAATCTACATCTGACCGACCCAAAATATCTCACAGTTAACCTTGAATAGACGCTTCAACCATTGATACAGCACCTTAAGCCTGAACATGTAAATTATTCGAATTAATAGACCAGCAAATATACTGTGCAATTTCCTAGCAAAAATTTCACTTTTTTTGTCGTAAATAAATATTGAAACTAACTTACCAGTAGAACAGTGTATTGGTCGCGATTTGTGGAATTTAGGAGCGCGAATTTGGTAAAAATATTAAACGCGAGAATCACTCTCGTGGTATTATTTTATTGAATTGAATAGTTGTGAAACGAAAGTGACACTGACACACTTCTGCCTTTCGCCATTTTTTGGTGTGGACTACACTTGGGAATAAAGTACTACCATGGAAAATTTCTTACTATGGCAACACTAAACTGAATGTAGTGTTGCCATAGTAAGAAGCTATAGTTCTACCAAAATTCCAAATCATTTAGAAAGCCAACCCCATCTTGTTTCTTTTCAAATACATCATTACTAGTGTGCCTAAACCTTTAGTTATTGTTCTGAGGCCTAGACAAACCGTAAATGGTTTTTTGGCACTCTCTGTAGTAGTTAACACGTTCCGACGCGGTGCCTTACTAGCTCGACTACCTACGTAGAAAAGTAGTAAAAATCTTCATAGAAATGACAATCCCTGTCATACCCGTACTGCCACCTTACAACATAAAAATGTATTTGCAAACTGTTGCAAAGTGACAGTTACGCACATGCCGATTGAAAACCCATACATACGTAACGGTTATTGCCGTACTGTCTAGAGTGTTTTTACTGGTGTTTGTATGTGCACTGGTCATTATCGTATCGACTCAACTGGCATCGCCGTACTGTCAACTCACAAGAAGTAAGAAAAACGGCATCTGCGGTTACCGCCCCGGAACGTGTTAAGTTTTTATTAGTTGCTTTTGTTATTGTTCTGAGCACTGCCTGAGCACAATACAATTTTGCATAAAGCTGGCAGAGACAGGCTCGAAGGCACTCGGAGGCCAGAGGAAAGAGGAGGACCTTCAGAAGAATAACTAAAGATCTATTCACCCTTCACCCCTAAGATTCAACCTCACGCTATACAGGGTGTAACAGAAAGGGGTGTACAAGATGAAACAGGGTTATTAGGGACATTATTCTGAACAACTTTGACTATGGGACCAACTAGATCGGAGCACCATACGAGTTTCATTGACCTAATATACGAATGCAGCTATAATGCAGCTGAAAGCTGAATGCAGCTATAAAATATTGCCATAAAACAAATTATAAATTCTACCATTTTCTTATATTCTAATTCTAAATAGAGGATAACTATTATACTCAGTGTAAGTAGCGTCATCTAGCAACCAATAGCAAAACTATTAAGTATTGGTTTTGTTTGTACTGAAAAGTTCGGTTACTTGTTTTTAGATGGAGCTATAGCATAAAAGAGGGCTAATTACATTGCCCTAAATGAGCACTCATTGCACACTTTCTGCCTCATTTAGGCCATTACAGCGAGCAAGTGACAGATCTCTGGGCCAATTAAGCAAAAGGGTATAAGTTTCCCTAAAAAGGGGAAAAGGTTTCCTTCCACAAGGCCTACTTTCCTATTTAGTCATTTCAATGTGTCATAATTGAAACAAAAAGTAAACTTTAGAAAAAACCGACTTCCACAAACCCTATTTGATTAGATTGAGTTTAATACAAACTGTAACCCCTTATCCCCCCCCCCCCCCCTTGGGGAATTAATTTTGTCAAATCCCATATCAGTGCTACCCCACGCGACTAAGGAACCCCTGTACAAAGTTTCATGGCTCTAGGTGCACCGGTTTAGGCTATGCGTTGCCTGCCCGTCAGCCACGCATTGTATTTGTACCTAGTATTGAGCAGATCTGGTGGCCATATTATGTGGTCTTCATCAGCAGTTCCACATCACAATATTATGCTTACCATGTGCATTTGCACGAGTTATTATGAAAAACACAAAAATCACTATATGTCTGCCTATAATATTTGAAGAGTTCCCTTGATTTCTCCAGGATCCCATCATCAGATCCTGGCCTAGTGTCAATGGGACCAATGGGAAGGTAAACCCTTTCAAACAAAAAAATAATTCTCTAAATCGGTCCATCCGTTTAGGCGCTATCGGGGGATAGACATAAAAAAAAAAAAAAAAAAAACAAACATCCGGACGAATTGTAAACCTCCTCCTTTGGGAAGTCGGTTAAAAAATTCAAATAAAGGGACCGAATTGGTGGACAACCATAGAGCCTTACCCAGTGGCCTTGACCTCCCCCTTTATTCGCTAACTCAGTGATGATTTTTACGGATCATCAACATCATTGAGTGATCATCACTGAGTTAGCGAATAAGGGGGCTGAACAGTAGCGGCTTTATACATGGATGTTTTGGTGCGTGGCCCAAAATCGAAACTAACGCTAATCTTGGAAGTGTGTTTAGTGTGTCACTTTGTTGGCAGTTCACAGCCTGGTATTTATACAATGTACTCTGTGGATCTGGTTTTTTTGACGTTTGGTCAATGCAAATCGAATTTCTTTGCTGTCAAATGGCACCTTGTGGTACGAATTGAATGAATGTTTTCAACTGATCCGTCAGATCAAACTCAAAATTAACTCAAGATTAATTAGGACGGTTGGAGTACGAAAAAACGTTATGGTATTGATTCAACCTTGAGTTTGACTTAACTTAAGAGATTGGAGTAACCCCCCAGGGGTATGTTCGGAAGGGTCAACTTTTTATCATACATAGCCGTACCGTGATACCATAGTAATGCTACAAATAAGGTTGTATCTGAGTATCTGAGGGTTGTATAAAATAGCACAGGGTGCTCATCCTATACAAATTAGAATTAGTAACGCTTCGTAAAAAAGAGATGGCGTGAGGAGTAAGATTTGTACTGCACGGATTCATACTTCTAGGTGGCGTAATCTTAGAAGAAATCCTATATATCTTAGCGCCATCTCGTGGTATTTGCAATTTTTCGATGGTGCTGCACCAAGCGATAATGGCCTCGAACTAAAGAAGCTTCCGTAGCATCTCAGTTTACGCCGGTGTCATATTTTGTTCTAAAGTCTTCACAAAATAAAAGGCCCGTTTTGACAGTTAACGGCTTCACGCCCATGAAGATTTAACCCCTAACGCGTAGGTAATAGAAGCGGTTTTCCAAGGTGCAACTTGTACTCTTTGCTTTGTTGGCTTTTATTACCTACGCATTAGAGGTTAAAACTTCATGGGCGTCAACTGTCAAAACGGGCCTTTTATTTTATGAAGACTTTAGGTGGTCTATCTCTCTCTGTATTAGTATAATATTATAATCTGTGATTTATTTATTTGTTTAATCGTACCTATGGCTCGAATGAATAGGCTACAGGGGAATATTTAAAGGTAGGTAACCCTGCAGAAATCTAGATCAATTCCTTCATTAAACTAGCATTTTTTAACCGACTTCACAAAAGGAGGAGTTTTACAATTCGTCCGGATATATTTTTTTTATGTATATACACCGATTACGCCTAGACGGATGGACCGATTTGGAAAAATATTTTTTTCTTTGAAAGGGTAACCTTCTCATTGGTCCCATTGACACCATGTCAGGATCTGATGATGGAATCCTGGAGAAATCGAGGGAACTCTTCAAATATTACAGGCAGACCTATATAATTAATTAAAATTTTATATTAAAATAAAAAAAATAAAAAAACTATGTAAATAATTTTACTTATAAATAAGTTTTTTATGATTTAAAAATTTTGTTTTTAATAAAATTTGTGTTTTACCTACATTACAACTTGTGCAAATGCACATGGTAAGCATAATATTGTGATGCGGAACTGATGATGAAGACCACACATGGCCACCAGAACTGCTCAATACTAGGTACAAACACAATCTACTATGCGTGGCTGACGGGCAACGCATCGCCTAAACCGGTGGACCTAGAGCCATGAAACTTTGTACAGGGGGGTTCCTTAAGTAGCGTAGGGTAGCACTGAGATGGGGTTTAATGAAATTAATTCCCCAAGTGGGGGGGGGGAAATAGGTGGTTACAGTTTGTATTAAACTCAATCTAATCAAATAGGGTTTGTGGAAGTCGGTTTTTTCTAAAGATTACTTTTTGTTTCAATTATGTCATTTCAACATGGTATCAGCAATTTAGCACTTAGCAGCAACGATAGATGCTAGCCATAGGTACTCCTTTCACCATTCTATTTAGTAACGAAATTGCTATCACTCTACAATACAAACAAGCTCCTCTGCTAGATAAGTTTAGATAACCTGTCAGTCATGTTATTGTATTGGTGCCCCTGCGGGCCTCTGTTTAATAACCGGAATAAGATCAGCTATCCAGACAACTTTTTTGGTTATCTTAAGAAATTGGAACAGAAACTTTATATTTACTTCATAGTAATTTAGTTTAGAATTATTTAACTACGAGTTCTGTATATTTTTACATTTATTTGATCAATTAAGTTGACTGGATGTTAAAAGTACCAGTTTTGTTCGTTCGACCGTACTCTTATCTTCCGCCCGCCATCCCCTCCTACCAACCGTCGCAAACTAAACCAACAGTTCGCATCCGTGCCAACTGAGTGGTAGACGTGTACTTCATGGAATGTATACTTTTTCTGTGCATATCAAGCCCTCAAAAATCCTTAAAATACCTTAGTTTTCTTGTTTATCTCGACGAGAAGTGACGTTCCCGTGAGTTTCGTGAAGAAAGAAAACTGTTTTAAGTAAAAATAAAGGTAAGAACCTCAATGACGGTCTGCGTCTTTTTCCATTCTCAGCTTTTGTATCGCTTTTCTCGTGATTGCCTATAGCTTTTTCATTCATTGTTAGTAAGATCACCAACGATAATTATAGTCAACGATAATTTCGTAAGTGATTGTGAATTGTACTTGTCCACACCTGTCGCTTGCCCACCGTACGTTCCACGTAATACTCGAATAAGAACAGTTCTTTCCATCATATTGGAATAGTTGCCTTATCTAAACTATTCACGCTGAAGTTGAAAATCAAAATTTCATAGTGATGTGCCGCCCTGACACTTCACACAGCAGTGCAGTTGTATTGAAACTACTTGTGAACTAGCGTCGCGCGCTCCATATTACGTTAAAATTTACCTACAAAAATAATCATCTTGTGCTCTTATATTTGTATGCTCCCCGGCATTTCCCTTTGTTTTCCGTATGAACTTGTCCCTTTGTGCCTCTGTAGGGAGCGATGGGCGCGTCATGGCAAGGGATTTTCGCCTTTAGAAAAGTTCCATAATATAGGTAATGATTTGATAGTATACATTCATTCGCCAGTGCCTCGTCCATCCGCGTCGTTTTCTCTGTCCTAGTGTATGTACGTAGCTACGTGGCGTTGCCTGTGTAGTTGTGAGGTAGTTTGTTTATAGTAAATAACATGACAATTTGGATCGTATTCCTCTAGCAGCAAAGGCCCAAGTTGAGCGTAGCTCGGTTAGTGTCCTCGCAAGTGTTTGTCTATCGATCTCAGCGGTGGCCAATGGCATATGGCGGACTTGCGCCGAGCGGCCATGCCTCGCCCCGCGCTGGTGAAAGCCGGCGGGGCGGTCGTTTACTATACAAACACAATCTAAAACCCTTCCAAGTCCCAGCGACAGGCTATCGCGATGGAATCTCCCAATAGATGTCTTTGTTAAGCTATGTTTTTAAAAACCATACACAGATATCCTCATGTTATGTCTCAGAACAATAACTAAAGCATGTTATGTAGCTTACAAAGCAGTATATTATTCACGTCATGTTTTGCGGAGCGATGTTTGCTGACCTCCGGTAGAGCGTCACTCGCTGCGGCGAGGGGGAAGGGGTTCTTCTCAAAATAGAAGTGCGGATTGGAAACGAGCGACGACGTGGCAACGTCGCGCGCTCTAGCTCAGCTCAGTGTCGGTTCAAAATGGCGTCTGTGCGTGATCGATACTGTGGAATTTGCGTTAAAATGTCTGAAATTTGTGATGTACCGAGTGGTGGGTCTGTCCGAGCGTTGCCCTGGGACCACGGGGCTTCCGCTCAGCACCAGGCACAGGCTCCCAAAGTACGTATCTCGTATCCATAACCATATTGCGCCGACACTTTGTGCTCTATAAGTAGCTATGGATATCTGTGTGGAACTTTGAGCCTAATCACAGCGATACAAACTGCATATCCATAACTTCTTCAAACGCTCCGTGGATGCATTTACATAGAGGATAGATGAAGTTTGGTATGAAGCTTATGCTTAGAACGTAGGTAGGTATATTTCATGATTTCAGATGTATTACGTAACATTTAACGAAATGTACGCATGGAATAGAGTGGTCGAATGTGAGAAAATAACTCAGATGGTTGAAAATGATTGTACAGAAGGGTTTGGTGTCGGTAAGATCACTTTTAGATTGGAGATGAGATTCGAGCATAAAACAGCTTAACCCATTTGCAAGTAGGTGCATTTGATTGATAAATGAAAAACAAGATGGCGTCCATCACTAGGTAAAATTAAGACGCAGTAGCACGCGCGGAATGTTGGCAACGTCGCACGGCTGCCGCGGTTATCATGAGCGCGAAGCAGTCTACTTGTACCTACTTGCTCGATAAGAAAAGTTTCAAGGCTATTTATTTCGTATCCAACGTTTATAATAATCACAACAATGGACTTTAAATAGCGCTTTGCACTGAGTTGCTTCCACCCTGTAAAACAAGTAAAAACTTTATGTAGATAGATTAACGTTTTCTTAGAAATTAGGTATCTTAGTATAATACAATTAATATTTAAATTTTAAATAAATTGCTTAATTTCGTCTGCATCTTCAATTAATAGGTACACAAAAGTAATATAGCAATACACATGAGAGTAGGTATTCATTAAAAACTTTTGAAATAAGCAAAATTTTGATATAAATAGTTGTTGGGCCTGGTAGTCCTGGTACAAACATACAACGCGTTGTTCGTCTGGTCCAATAGATGGCGCTAGTAGGTTCAACTTTGTTTGAAGAAAATACTATTGTAGCATTTTGTGGACTGGACACTTCGATCATACATTACCAAGATACAGCATCAAATACTAATTCACGCCGAAAAGCTGTCCTTCACTCTTTGCAAGTGTGTGCGTGTGGCAGACAGACATAAACCAAGTATTGTGCCTAAGATCATATTTAAAGTTTTTGAAATACTACACTACTACACTAATACTACACTATGACGTTAGACATACCGTTGCATTCCCAATGCAAGTGTTTAGCGGTTATGACATACATTAACTATGAAGATAATTATGTATAATGTAGAAAAATATCTTATAATTATTGATTATAAACATAATTTATTGATTATTATTAATATTATTAATAATTACCTATAAATAATGAGTACAGCAAAAATAAAAATAGGCTTAAAAATTTCTCAACACAACATGTCAAAAACGACTCCATTCATTCTTTGAGGAACTTTGTTCCACCCATTTTAAAATTATTTAGGGTGAATTCAGTCCCAAATCTTTAATGGTTAATTACCGAAAATACGACACACCATATTTTGACGTGACAACGTCTTATAAATTGGTTTGCCGGGTGACACTTCAAGAAACTGCGTTACGCTCCGCTCACGTTATGCGCTCACAATGAGAGCGAGTGAGAGGCACGCGTCCCTTCCACTCGGGCATGGTTAGCCCGCCTAAGAGCGAGAGAGACAGACATAAAAAGTGAAAGGCACGCGTCAAATATAATTCTTTGTATAAATAAATGTTTTAAATTGTTACTATTATTTCATCCTTCTTCCTACTATACGAATGAATATTCACATTAAAATTATTTTACCACTCAAAGTCGTTGTCACGTAAAACTTTCGCCCGTATACCGACTTTACAGGCAACCAATTTTTTTTTCAACCTATGATTGGTATCGTTTCAACACTTTTGACGGAGCATTTCGGCATGTTGTCTCGACAGCAGACCACACGCGAGTTCACGTGACTGATATGAAAACTTCACATTTGACAGTTTCATGCACAGTTTTTAA
Organism: Argyresthia albistria; assembly: GCA_963457715.1. Lineage (NCBI taxonomy): Eukaryota > Metazoa > Arthropoda > Insecta > Lepidoptera > Argyresthiidae > Argyresthia > Argyresthia albistria. The sequence goes on along the minus strand of OY735279.1, from coordinate 5,289,170 downwards.
AATCATTTTTGTAACTTAGAATATGGCTTAGCGTAAGGGCAAGAGCGTCATGTTTCCAATTACAAATAAGTTGGAAGTATCAGATTATCTACCAAATTTTGATCTGATCAGGACTACTGATGACTAGTATTGTTCTATCCTCTCTTCTACAAGAAATGCCTCTCTTCTACAAGAAATGAGATGATGATATTCAAATTACTTGATTGAAATGATTTTTAAAAGCTTATTTAACTTGCACTGTATGTATGTATGTTCGCGTCAAATCTGTCGGCTTTAATTTGACCCACTTCCCGTAATTCGATTGAGCTGAAATTTTTCGTACGTATGAAAATTTTATGACAATGCAATATTTATTTAACTTGGAGCTGATCTGATGATGGAAACGGAAGACGGCCATGGGAACTCTGTCTTAAAACACCGCAAGCCCGAATTTGGGCTCGTTTAATTAGTCTTGATGAATATTTTGGCCCTAGAATATTTTGTATGACATGGATCTGACCTGATGCTGGAGCCGGAAGGTGGCTAGGGGAACTCTGTAATAAAACGACACAACCCCATCATTTTTCGGCTCGTTTGTTCGACTTGATTGACATATCCGGCCGATCTCCTCTTTAGCATGGCGGTCCGTCAGTGCTATTTAATGGCTAAAAGAACTGAATAGTAACTAAAAGAACATTAAGATGTGTCACTTGATCCTTTGTCAGATTATGCAAAGCTCTCAGTATGTAGGTAGACGGGACGTACAGGTGCACAAACAGATGGAAGGACATGGTGAAACTTTAAGGGGTTTTTGGTGACTATTCAATCCAAAAAGGAGACGATTAGGTATCTTGTTTAATTTTTAAGAACCTTTTATTTCTTCAGTTCGGACAGTTCTGAAATAAAATCAAAGATTGTCACTCAAGCATGGCTGCCAGAAAGGTCCAATGAAATAAGCCAAGTTAAATATTGAATTAAATTCTCTTTTCCTTGAGGCTCTTGGAAGGAGTTCCATAATCCATATAATCACGTCCACATAGTCTTCCACTCGACCAATTATGACTATGCTAGGAAAGCAAAAATATAATAATTAGGGTTCCGTACCCGAAGGGTGCCAAACGGGACCCTATTACTACCTAAGGCTCCGCTGTCCGTCTTTCTGTCTGTCACCAGGCTGTACCTCATGAACCGTAATAGCTATACAGTTGAAATTTTTACAGAAGATGTATTTCTGTAGCCGCTATAAAAACAAATACAAAAAAACAGATATAATAAATATTAAAGGGGCTCCCATAGACATGATTTTTTGCCGTTTTTATAGATAATTGTACGGAACGTTCATTCGTGCGTTAGTCCGTCCAATTCGCACTTGGCCGGTTTTTTCTCAAAGCTGTCCTCCCATAGTGTTAGGTAGTATAAATATTTAAGGTGGCTGCGCCCACCATATTCTTATTTTATAAACAGTGTTTATTTAGCTAGGTACCGTATACAAGACATCCTAAATTATTGTGTCTTTAAAACTTAGGCTAACCTTTAGAAAGACCGCGGTCGCAGATGCTTATGCTGATTTTTTCAGTGCTAGATTAGTGTATTTAAAGACGATATCAAAATACGAGAACCGTCGGAAATCATTAGTTTTCGAGTAATTAATTATTAAGTTTCCATTTTGAGGTTATAAAAACTGACAAAATAAATTTTACGTTGCTATGCTATGAACATATAGGCCCCATGTTCCGAGTCACGCCAAAATCGATTACAGCGTCTACGAAGCCGTTCCGAGTCAGTTTTGCCGATACAAATATATTAATAAAAATTAAAAGTGAATTAATATTGTTTTATTTTCAAATCTTAAAGTAGTTCTCTTTCATGTAGTTTCACAGAACCAAATTGGTTGGTAAAGGTCACTTTCTGTTTCAATACTAAAAATAGGTTGTGTTAGGTCACAACGCTGTGAACCACCCGCAGCCGAGTGAAGCGAAGCGGAGCGAGGCGACCCCATGAAGTTTCATAGAACTAAATTGGATGTGACAGGTTACTTTTCAGTGAAAACTAAGATTTTTTTCTAAAAATATGCAAGAAGGTCAATTTCAAAGTCAACGTCGACGACCTTGGGTTCAATGAACTTTAAACAACGGCGAATAGAGCAAAATGTAGAAATATCTGGGAAAATAACAAGTTTAAAGTCAAGGTCAATGACCCAAGGTCAGTATACTTAGCACAACGTTAAACGTCAAACATTGGCAAAAAATTTAGGTATTTATTTGTGAAAAATGCGTTTAAGGTCAATGTCAAGATCAAATTCAAGGTTAAGGTCAATGACCTTTTTGTGCCATTTTACGTCAAAAAAGCGGCCAAATCCGTCGTTTCCCCACCCTAATACTCCCACATTCCCACGCGTCCTGAATGCTGTAATGGCAATATTCAAAAAATCATAACGCAAAAACTAATGATTTCTGACGATTCACGTATTTTGATATCGTCTTTAAATACACTAATCTAGCATAGAAAAAATCAGCATAAGCATCTGCAACCGCGGTCTTTCTAAAGTCCTTCCATAACTTATATTATGGATTGCAAAGATGGTTTATATTGATAGCCTTGATGACTGTCTGTCTTGCTTGACTGACTTCACAAATTTTGGCTTTTCTATATTTAGGACCACTGTGGAAAAAGGGCAAAGAAACCCCCACTGATTGATTTTTAGATGTCTTGGATTATTTAGAATACTTATTTTACTTACAAGTAGCTTTAGAAATTAGAATATTTGGCACGGGTGGCTCTATTTTTAGTGACAGTAGTTAATTATTATGTAATTGACGTATTCATCCATTCTAAGGCTTAGGCTTGGCTTAGGTTGAGAAATGACCAGTATCTATTTAGATGTTATTGTGTTGTGATGTGACAGACCATCATTATATAAATTAAAGTACGCAGAAATTAATTTGTATTTTGTTTTATTTCACCCCTTTCGTAGATTGCTTTTGCACCATTATTTAAATTAGAAAAATTTGAGAATATACTGAAACATATAGATTACTCTATGGCTGAAACTATTTATATTCTTCTGATCTCCTTTTATGTTGTGAGATGTCCAGATAATCAGATCAGCTCTTATCTGAAAGGTTGTGAAATTATGAAGTAAATACAGTTACGGCATTCAAGATTTATTATGTGCGTGTCCCCTGCATAATTTTCTTGATTATATTATTTTCCCTTTGTGAGCACGTTCAATGCTTGCATCGTTGTCAAGGCGAGCCTCTTGCTAGCTTGAGTGTATTAAAACCTTCAAACTTGCGCTAAAAACAATTTATCTGGGTCACCGTTGAAATAATTTACTATCATCAAATTATTATTGTTACTTTGATGGTCAAAAAAATCCTTCTTCATTGCGGTATGATTCGCAACTATTGTATAAGTTCAGAGAAAGGAGATTTGTTTTGGTCCGCCTCCTCTGAAGTAGGTTTGGTGGTATTTCATATGCGGTATGTCCGCTTCTGCTGATATCATCGCGACGTTGCCGCTCCGTGCAGGGGCGCTTTGCTGGGCTCGGTTATTTGATCATGTGCGTTCGACCCTCTGTGGAGCTGTTACAACCCAGTCCAGTGTCAGTCGGGCGCGCAACTCAGTGCGCGACGTTCGTCAGCCAGCGGAGCCCTCTTTTTGTGCGCTCTCTTTCCCAGGCGTGATAAGTCGCGAGTGCGAGAGGGACACAATGAGTTGCCTGCGAGAGAAGAGAGCGATCGTGATGAGAGTGAGACAGCGGTATGTCGGTGTCGCAACCTCGCCCACCTGACCGTGTTGATGCCTCGCTTGAAAAAGTTGCGCCGTTGCGCTATTTGGAGGCGCACGACTGTTCACTCGCGGAGCGTACTGTGACGCTTTATTATCTCCATCCGTTGTCTGTAACAATTGATAGTTTTTGATAGCTGATCTTTGCTATTTTTGAAGAGTTCTTCGTTTTTCATCAGTGTATTAACAATTTACCAGGTATGTAAGAGTTTTTCTATCTTTTTTTTTGAGATTTCCTTTACCGATTTGCCAACTTAATTGTAATAGGTATCTGTCTGTATCTACATAAGTATTTACTTATGCTATTTGTGTGATGGTACAAAACCTTTAATGGAAGTTTAGACTTTTAATAACACTAGCATTGACGACAGTCGCGCTATGTAATTGTTGGTATTTAGTCGCCATTTTCTACATCGGTGACGAATATCACCGCTTCGTCCCCATTACTGCTGGATCAATCTAAACTAGATCTTATTGCCTTGCGAAGAAATATCATTATTCTCAATCAAGTTGATCTTATTCTTTCATCAAGACCTGATTCACTGAGAACAATAATAATAATTTTTAGAAATCGGTGACGTTAAAAAAAACTGTTTTTTTGAGGAAACGGTTTCGGAAATAGGTTTTCGTTTGTCAGTCTCTATTTCTCCAACCGGAACTCGGAGTGCTTGCTCTCATTCGCCGAACGCATCCATCCAGAAAAAACCGCGGGACGCGACCAACTTGACATGTCCGCCGCCGTTTTTGTGCACAATACATCTTTTTATTGTGATTTTGCGTGTTGCTTGCTACGGCGCCGGTCGCTGGCTCGTTGTAATTGTGCACCTCTCTAGGGTGTTATCGATTTGTGTACGTTTCTCGCTATAAATAAGTTCGAGTTTGAGTCGCTGCAGTCCTGCCATACCGGTTTCTCTGTTGTGCGGCTTGAATTCTTCGACGGAGCATTCGAAATTCCTCAAAGCGTGTGAGTAGCTCTCGAGTTGTGCAGTTCGGAAATATGTTGCGTAATATATTTACATGGGTTTGTCCGTACAAAGTCGGAATACGATGCTCTGGGCACGTCAGCGTCACGTTAACCAGCCCACGGGATCGGTACTTGGTATTATAATGAGAATCAGTAAAGTTATAGCAAATTCATTAGAACTGGCCCTTTAGTTATTTTTTATTACATAAGAATGACATTACAGTTTGAATTATCCAAATCGGACCATTACTTACGAAGATATTAATTAATAAACATTATGCGTTCCTTCCACTAAAAGGCAGTGTGCCCGGGACCGTGTGACGTCACTGAGACGATTGAGCGCGGTCGGCAGTACTCGGTAGTTGGCCGCGGCGGCCGGCACTCATTCACTCGTTCACGATTCGACGGGCGGCGACGTGGTTGTTACTCTTTATTTGTTGGCAATTTATTTAAATAACGTGTTGTTGTAACTCTACACTTATTTAATATGAGTACTAATAAAATGGAAGCTGGTTTTGTGCAAGCTATATATCTTGTCTTTTTTTAAAACCGGGCCTGTCAATTTTCTTTATTTGAGGTTTTTGACAATCAAACTTATGAGGCAAAACTCCCTTCTTCAGTTTAAGCTTTCCTCCGACCAACTTAAACTTAACGAAATTTTCCATATCTTCTTCCACCTGAAATATAAAAATATTAGTATATTAAATTTATTTGCTTCGACCAATAAGGAATAGCTTAGGCAAATACACAAATAAATGCACCACTGTTGTATAGATGATTAAAATATTTATCATTCACTCTTTGCTCTATACCCGAGTAGGTACGTCCCTGTGTCATTGTTTTGAGACGATATAACTTTAGCATTAAAAACCCCCGCATAAAACCAGACTTCCAGTTTCATCACCAAGTTTCATCATCGGGTGTCATTAAAAGGTATCATCACAACGAATCGAATGAGCCTAAGCTCGATGGGTATACCAGTAAGCATCCCAGGGTTTCAGCTCCCACCTTCGAGCTTCGCACTCCATCCTCAGGTCAGCTCGATAGTACCATATTCTCAAAGGTCTTGTCACTACGAGTCTAATGAGCCCAAACTCGATGGGTTTTCTAGTAAGCATCCCAGGGTTCCAACTCCCACTTTCAATCTTCGCACTCCATCATCAGATCAGCTTGATGGTACCTACCATATTCCCAAAGGTCTTATCACAACGAACCTAATGAGCTCAAATTCGACGGGTTTACTAGTAAGCATCATAAGGTTCTCGCTCCCACCTTCGAAATCCATTATCAGACCAGCGCGAGCTGAGAGACAGACACACAGACAGACAGACAGACTCACACATCAAACTCATACCACCCCTTTTGCCTTCATTGGGCGGGGGTTAAAAATATAAACGGCCGTATGTACTAGGTTTATGCACAAAACTCAGAAAAAGTAAGTAGACTACACGCCCCGCGCACACACATACTCCCACAGCTACAATACCTACACAACACATGCACTTTTGTCGCACACACACACACACACACCGCGACAATACCGACACAACACATATGCACTTTTGTCGGCCGGCACGAGTGGGAAGCACAGTTGTGCCTCTGCCACCCCGTATGGGAAAAGGCGTGACGCTATGTTATGTTATACAGCCAAATGGACCGAAAAGAGAATAGGTACTATAGTATTAAGTACAATACACGTAATAGGTATATCAACTCATTTTCATAAATCATACAGCTAAAGGTATAGTTATACCTATTTATTTATTGGTATTGTATTATGTGGGTAATACTTACATTGAAATGATCTTCACAGCAATGTCTTGTAGCCTGGGTAGAGCATGGAGTTTTATCATCTCTTTTTGCGATGGAATACCATTTTTTGCGAAGTTTCGGGTCTCTCGGCACGTTAAAAAATAGTTTTTCTGGCGTTTTAAAAGTAGTATTTGTACATTTCGGCACTATACAATATTTATACATTCTTAAATAGTTGAATTAGACACTAATTGGACACTTTATTTGTTTAAAAATCACAATTATCCACACAAAACACTGCGCGCTATACTGCTACCAACGGCTGAGTGGCGGCGACCGTCGCTGTGACGTCACAGGCAATCGCGCCACCCGGTCAGTGAACTTTGCTAGAAATTTGGCTCTAACTTCGTCAATTTTTGTTGTAGAATAATAATTTTTGCACTGTATATTAAGGATTTCTTAGCTCTATAAATCTGCATTTTTAACTAAAAACGTTACGGATCGTCATTAGCTCTCTATCCAAACGCATGCTTCGCGTCTTGTTGTAGACGTCATCGCGCGATACTAAAGAATGAAGGTGAAGCACATGTTTTACAAACAAATCCTATAGTAATGAACTCTTATCCACATAACCTTACTTTTTGGGTTACATAACCTAGGCCAGGTATTAGGTGGCGGTTTTTTTTTTTGCGGTATTTCTGGGTCTGGGCCTGAATTCTACTGTTGACAAGCATTTATCTCAGTACTGGGGACAATATTATCTTAGATATGTCTCTTGAACAAAGATATTGTAATGCAATAGGTACTTGTCATAAAATATTGTGAAATTCTAAATGTGAATATTAAAAAAACAGTTGAAACTCAACCAGGGTCCGAATTCTACGAAGTTCACAAGCATATGACAAGCCTGGCACAAACTTCAATACCAGGTATTTGGTATTCTACTAAAACTGGAATCCAAATCACAAGCGCCAGTGTGAAGCCAGCGCACTTCGTATTCTACTGTCCAAAACGTACTTACGCTGGCGTCAAACTGGTTTGAAGTTTGTGCCAGGCTTGTCATATGCTTGTGAACTTAGTAGAATTCGGACCCTGGTTGAGTTTCAACTGTTTTTTTAATATTCACATTTAGAATTTCACAATATTATTAGAATATCACAGTCTTCACTTGCCTAACGGACTCTCTTTCGTTCCAGTTTCCCGTGTGATGGTGGTGTGAGCTCGCCATGATGAAGAGAACGGGCGTTGTGAGGCTCGATGAGCCTTCGCCACTGCCCCAGAGCCCTGCTGTGGTGAGTACCCCTTCTTCTTAATAAAACAAAGTTGTTGCTACTTAGAGCCACTGCAAGACAAGAATTTCACTTTAACCTAAGTTAAAGGGGTCATCAAGGCTATCCCCTAAAGTGAGGCCTACTTCCAAAACAATCACAGGACAGTCAAGAAAAAGAGCTAAGGATCCCCTAACTGTTGGTGAAAAAGAGCTAAGGGTCCCCTAACTGTTGGTGAAATCGGGCATTACCTACCACCTACATCTGACAGACCAAAATGCATGAAAGTATTCAAATGACCCACACCCTGAATATGTGGCTTCAAGTCTTGGACCACATGAACACAGAAGAGATAATAGTACTCCGTACAGAACGGCCACTCCCTTCCCCGCGCTGATTCAGATACCGCACCCCACCCCTGGCGTCAAAGGATTGGTTAAAGAATCAATAGACAGGGCTGAACGCTTGACGAGTGACGACGCGTATACTAAATATCGCCACATTTGCCGCGCCACCAGCCCTAGCAAAGATTACGCACACATTTGCACGTATGCAAACATCATTTGGTTATGTAGTAGTAATAGGTGAATATTTTACGAGCGTTCTATGGAGTGTCCGAGCTGTGACATGAATGAACTATTATGGTTTTGTAATCATATCAAGCAGTTCTACCTTGTGAATTAGATTTTGTACCATTTGTGGCTATTGACATGGGCACGGATAGCAGGAAATTGTACTGTTACTGACTTGCAAGATCTTGTCCAATTTGTTACAACAGCTTGTAAATTATCACAGTTACACCAGTTACTTTCCTACTTGTCTCTGACAGTATGTACGATACTTTGCGATATGTCCATGTCCGTGTAACCACATATATGTTGTGCAATGCCCTAACAGGGCCCATATAATTATAGAGTACCTACTTTTAAATGAAATGTACCTATTTATATGACACAATAAATTAATACTGAAAAAATATAATACTCAATTACTGTACATTGTTCGCAAGAATGCCAGCATCAAGCACAAACTTCCGTGGATTATGTGATGTAAAATGTTAAATAAATAAACAATCTAAATATGTATTATAAATCTGCTCCATACATTGAATTGTATATCATACATAACACATAACATAATAAATTATAATACCTATGCACTTCTATTCTAATGGCCGGCATACACGATCAAGCCTATCGTCAAATCGGCATGACGATTGATTTGACGACCGATTTGATCAAGCCAATTTGACCGCGTTATGAATTGATATAAAGATATAACAATACCGCTAAACATACACACACACACACACACACACACACATACATACATACAACACACATAAAGATATATTACTAAAAAAAGCAAATATTGAATTTAATTACTCGAAAACTTACTACCTATAGCAAAAAATAGAACAATTCGAACGAGTTCAAGGACTTCAGCTTTGGTCAGTGCTTGTTTATAGCGTCGAAAAAACCACAATTTAGTCACTGTTTTGCAAACCAAACAAAAAAAAAGTTGGCATGACTCATGTCATGATTCTAAGATGGCCGCCACAACTCCACAACTTTGTAAATGTTTATAAACAGCTATGTCCACCCTGTTACTTGCGTCATCCTTCATGTTTACAGTTACAGGATTAACGGCCTGCTTCAAGGATTCCTGATATCCCTAGACCGAGTTTTCTCTGTATCCCCATCCCCAACCGGGAATCGAACCCGGGACCTCGCATGGCAGGCAGGGCCACATCCAAACCAACAAAGGTCGTCTCGTCCTTGCTTATATCCTAGTGTTAATGTGGCGTCTTTGTTGCAGATGCAACAGCAGGCCAGTGCTAGCAACATGCATACTCTAGCGCAGACCGCGCAGCCGCAGATTATTGGTGAGTGTCACTTCTTACAAGCACTGTACAATCAAGTTGGACAACATCGTATTGAAACTACGGATTCCTTACCAGGGAGCTTGGGTAGTACTAAAACACGTAGGTGGATTAATTAAACTGTATTGCTCTTTAGCATTTATCATATAACACTTCCTTCCTGTAAAATTCAGATCAAGACACCCCTGCCACATACAATACCATTTTTTTCTCAAACTCAACTAGTCCGCTCGACCATAGATGGCGCCGTCCTTCCTTTTTTTTTAAAAAGGTGCGTTCACGCTCTGTCTCGTGTCGTAGGTGCTAACAGTCGGCCATTCTGTAGAGTAGAATGTCCTCATTTCTACCATCTATGGTCGGCCGTTCTGCACAACACCGTATGTCCTCATACGCAAATAAACTACGATACAACTTGAATTAACAATCAACAAATCATCAGTAAGTATATAAAAGTAAAATAATAATCATATCACAATCATAATATCAAACTCGAAACGATTGGGCGGAATTATACTTATCACAAAACTTTAGGATATTCATACAGAGTAAGAGCAAATTTCTTTTCCATGAATATATGTATCTAACACTGTTTTCAATAAGTTGACATCTAATCTAAATATGAGTCTTACATGACAATTTTTGGCACATATTACGGTAATCAGTCTTACTATTTAAGTGATCATAATACGAAAATAATAATAAAATCAAGATAAGTTAACAATGATAGTTTGTGGATCTTGCGTTTCAAACTTGCTAGGTATCAGTTCCGACAGCCAAACGACGTTGTGGTAGAATGGACACTACGAGAAAAACTCTGCTCGAAGGATCACTTATTCATGTGGAAGTCGTAGATCAGGCCAGCCTGTAATCAGAAAACAAAATAGTAAGTTTTTCTTAAACTCTAAATGTGGATAATTGTAGGGTACGAACTCTCATGTAACCCTCAAGATGTGGTTTATTGTAGGGTACGAACTCTCATGTAACCCTCAAGATGTGATTTATTGTAGGGTACGAACTCTCATGTAACCCTCAAGATGTGATTTATTGTAGGGTACGAACTCTCATGTAACCCTCAAGATGTGATTTATTGTAGGGTACGAACTCTCATGTAACCCTTAAAATGTGATTTATTGCAGTTAGGGTACGAACTCTCATATACCTCAACTCAACAGACAACACTCACTCATATAATATCTACTCACCGGTAATTGTTTATTTTATTTGATCTCTTGTTATTCGCTTTTGTAGATGTATCCACGAGTATGATACATTTTTGTAGTTGTTTTTCATTACCATATTTGTAGCTCCTTCAAATTGTCTTCACTTTATTAACGCTTCATTTTGCTAGGTACATCTAAGCTGAAAATGAATTAAAGGGGAAATAGGGACTCATAAGTACAGTACTTTTGTTTGATGTCTCGCATCTAATTATGGTTTTATCACTCGTTACTATTATCTTCGTCACTAGTGCTAGGTGAGCCTTGCATTGTCACCCAGGCTTTTAAATGATCTGCCGGGAATATATTTGAATATTTTCGCCGTGAGTGTCCCTCGATACTTGAGACCTCATACCTATCCTTGTCTAACACAGCGGTAATTTTAAAAGGTCCACGAAATTTAGGGGCAAGTTTCTTGCTTTTACCCTTCTCTGGGTTATGGTTAGGTATCATGACAAGTTCGCCATGTTTAAATTGTTTTATTGGTGCCCTTGTTTTGTCATAGACCTCTTTCATCTTTATTTGTTGTTTTTGTATATGCTTTCCTACCATTTCTCGCAGTTCCTTTCTTTTTGTTTCACTCATTTCTTCCCGCTGTTCTATTGCACTCTTTAATATGTTTTCTTTTTCACTTGTTGTATTTTGTCCAAATACAACTTCTGCGGGTGATTTACCTGTACTTCTGTTTTTCATGTTGTTCAGGCTCCATTGCAATTTTTGTAAATTTGTATCCCAATCTTTTTCATTTAAACCGTGGTTCATAGAGGCTAAGCTATTTAAAATAGTCCTGTTATATCGTTCTATTTGTCCATTCGCACGAGGTGTAGCGACAGCATTTAAAACGTGTTTTACTCCAATTGAGTTCACGAAGTTCTTAAATTCGACTGATGTAAAACTAGATCCCTGATCTGAAATTATTATTTTGGGACACCCGAATGTCGCGAACATTTCTTGCAACACTTGTATCGAGCACTTAGATTTCGTATTTCTGACTGCTCTGATGATTATAAATTTACTAAACCCGTCTATTATTGCCAAGATGTAGCTGTTGCCCCTTTTGCTTTTTATAAATGGACCAAGGTGGTCCATATGAATTGTATTAAAGATTATGTTGACCTTCGGTATTGGATGTAAATATCCCGTTCGTTTTCCCGCGATCTCTTTATTGTATGCACAATTAATGCACGCAGCTACATACTTCTTTACAAATCTGTTCATTTTTGGGAACCAATAATCTGCTGAGATCTTGTCAAAGGTCTTATCAAAGGAAAAATGTCCAGCATCATCGTGGTTGAGTTGGCAGATTTTCCAGCGTGCACCACTTGGTACGACCCATTTCAATTTGCGGCCAGCACGACGATAAAGTTTATCGTCCCGAATAACATAGTTATTAGTGATGTCTTTTAGTTCTTCTTTCGTTGTAGTCAATATTGTCTTAATATGTTTTAGCCGTGGGTCAGTCATTTGTACGGTATGGAGCCAATCATCTGTCCTAATATTCATAATCTCCAGTTCTTCGCTTTCGATAGTTGGTGTTGATGGTGATATAGGGTTTCTGCTAAGAGCGTCCGCGTGTTGCATACTGTGTCCAGGACGATACTCAATGGTAAATCTGTACTCTTGCAGCATCAACCACCAACGTGCAATTTTTGGGACCAAGTCCCTCTTTGTAAACGTAGCGCGTAAGGCGTTACAGTCTGTGACAACTTTAAATTCCAGTCCTATCAAATACACACGAAACTTCTTTAATGACATAACTACCGCCATTGTTTCCAACTCGTAGGAATGCCAGAATTCTTCTTCACGTGATGTTTGTCGACTAAAGTAAGCCACTGGTCGTAACTGAGTTTTCTCTTCGGATCTTTGTAGAAGTATGCCACCAATACCGCTCTTGCTTGCATCACAGTGAACCTCAGTTTCATAGTTGGGATTATAAAGTGCCAGTATTGGTCTTGTCATTAATTTTGATTTAATGTCTTGGAAAGCCAGTTCCTGTTCGTCATTCCATACCCAAGGAACGTCGTTTTTTGTTAACTTAGTTAAGGCTCTTGCTATCCTAGCAAAGTCAGAAATAAACCGTCGGAAGAAGCTGGCTAGCCCAACAAATTGTCTAACTTGATGGACGTTTGTTGGTCTTGGGAACTCTGCGACAGCAATTGTTTTCTTGGATCCTGGTCTAAGCCCCGCTTGAGATATCTCGTAACCTAGATAATCGATCTCAGTTTGCAGAAAATGACATTTTTTCAAGTTTAGTGTCAGGCCAGCATTAGCGAGTAACTCGAAGATCTCTTCCAGCTTTCTATACATCTCATCGAAAGAGCTTCCAGTCAAGAGTAGGTCATCTAAATAAGGGACTGCTAAGTCAAACCGCCTTGGACCTAAGGCTGTATTTATCATGCTTTGGAACACTGCCGGTGCATTTACGAGACCAAACGGCATCCTATTATACTCGTAATGACCCTCTGGGGTAACAAACGCTGTGAGAGGTTTCGAGCTCTCGGCTACGGGGATTTGATAATACCCTGATGCTAGATCAAGACTAGTAAAGAGCGATTTCCCGCTCAGGCGATCAAGCTGATCATCAATTACTGGCATTGGGTAGCTATCCTTGATAGTCTTTTTGTTAAGCGCCCTATAATCAACACATAGCCTATATTCGTCGTTCTTTTTGCGTACCAGGACTATAGGGCTAGCATACGCTGAATGTGACTCCCTAATTATGTTGTCTCCGACTAATTTTCGTACAGTTTCGCGTTCGCTGTATGGCAACCGGTATGGTTTGTAAATAACAGGTGTGTCGTCCTGTAATTTGATCACCATCTCTGATACAGATGTTAATCCTAATTCATTCATGTTAAATGCAAAACAATCTCTGTGTTTATTAACTAATACTAGAAGTCGGTGCTTTTCTTCATTAGTAAGATCAGATCCCACGTTAATCATGTCCCATGTTATGGGTTCCTTCAGATTTGCTAAATTATTTCGAGTCGAATCCATAGTCACCGTTTGGATAGTTTGTGAGGGATCTGATGTTGCGACTGGTCTAAAGGACGTCTTTGGTAGTTCTACTGCGCGTGACATCAACCGGTCCTTGTTAATTGTGATTGATTTTCCTGAGAGACTTATAATAATACATTTCCCCTTGCCCTGTGTAAATTGATATAGCCCTTGGAGTGTTGCGTATTCCTTGTTATTCTCCATTGACACGTTTCCGGGTATGAATACTAGTCCATCATATAGCGATTCTGTGTATACATCTATACATTCAAACCCGGTGACGGTTGTTTGCGACGTGTTAAATATCTTTAGTTTTGTTAGCTCAGAGTCATCACAATATAGAGTTAGTTGGTTTTTTGTTTTATAAACTACTACGCTCGGTAATTCTGTCAATGATTGACCCACTAGAACATCTGTATTTATAAAATCGTCTTCCACTACATAAGCCTCTACATCGGCATCTACAGCGTCAACTACAATGTTCACACAAACTCGACCATATGGTAATGCAGTTCCGAGTGCGAAGCCCTTTAATACCGGAAGGTGTGATTTATCCAACGATAAATTTAATAATACAGCTACTTTATTTCTGATTAATGTACACTGACTACCAAAATCAATGTAGGCTGATTGAGGTGTGTTATTCAGCAGAATAGATTTAAAATACTTGCCATTTCCATTTTCATTTGTGTTAATTTGCAGAATGTTCTCCGCAGACTCAGTGTTTGAGTTATTATTAGACTTCTTGCGGCAATCACTAGTTTTATGTCCGATCTTTGAACAGAATCCGCATTTAATAATTGGTTTATTGCAGCTATCAACCCGGTGGCCTGACTCGTGGCAATTGTAGCACCATATGGGTCTGGTAGTCTTCTGGTTGGAGGGAGTTGTTGTTGGTTTGTTCACTGTTATGTTAGTTCCAGTCCAACGTGTAGTGAAATTATTTCGAACATTCTTCTTCATCAGAGTCGAGTTTTTCTTTGATACCCTCCGGAGAAATCGCAGTACTTGTGAAGGCTTATTGTAATTATTTCCTTGAGCGTTAAGTCTTATGTTGTTATCAAAGATGCCGCCTATTATACAGTCCACGGCATTTCGGCCCCTTATCCCGCAAGTTCTTACCAATCTGAGTTTGTCATGGTAATATTCCTCCATTGATTCTTCCCGTTTGCTGGTGCGCTCCAACATCTCTGTCAATTTGTCAGTATAGTTTCGATCATCCGGAAAGGTTTTCTTGATTTTTCGCTGCCATTGCCGCCAATTCAATTTTATGGAATGCAGTCCTTCTAGCCACTTTCTGGCATAGCCTGTTAATCTCGACAGGGCATGGAAGATAGTTGTTTTTTCATTCCAGTCATAAATTGTGGCAGCGTCGTTAACCTTCTTTATCCAATTTTCGGCTGTTAGGTTGTCGGGGTCAAATTTAGGTATGACTTTGGCTGCTTCATAGTTAGTGCTTCCCTTATTTATCAATCTTGCAAAAGATTTCAAAATACTCTTGTCAGTACCGTCTTCAGAGTCTTCACGCCTATATCTTTTTGGGTCCTGTTTTGTTCTAAGTCTGCCATTACTTCTCTCTCGGTGACTCTGACGTTTTCTTGCTGGTGTCCTATGTCGACTTCGACTCTCGCGTGATACTGATGATTCAGTGGATATTTCTGATAGTGAATGGTCTCTTTCGGCATAAGATCGTGATAAATCACTTAATGTCGAAGCGTCAGAAGAATCCACGCTGTCACCGCGGCGTCGAAACGTTTTCCGTTTGTTTCGGCGGCGTTTATACCTCTCTCTGTGTTCCATCGACTGTGACCTTGAATACGATGTAGATGAAGAGTGACGCGATCTGCTACGATACGTTTCACGCCTTCGTGTAAGTCGTCCATAAATATGTGTTCTAGATCTGCTTTGGCGTCTCCTCTTCCTACTGCGTTCAATACTCCTGGATCTATCAGGCATTCTTTTGGTTGATTGAGTATTATGAGGTATCCTAATTGTGCTTTTTTAAGGCGGTGGTGTATAAGCAGACCTAGTTGACATATTGAGAAAATTTTTGTATTCCTAATCCCATTCATTTTATAATACATATTTTGTAAAAATGTAAGTATTATGTAAGGATCAGGCAAAGGTTTAGAGGAAGAGAAAAGTAAAACATGATATGTTAGTAATTTTATCTCATAACACCATTTACAAAATTTATGAATACTTTCTAACATAATTTATTTAATTAATTTATATATTATAATTTAGACCAATATCTGATTGGCACTGTATGTGTTAATTGTATTTATAATGATGATAGTTTTGCTTTTTATTCCATGTATGCTTAAACCTCTATCAATTAATTATTATTATTATTGAACAGAATGTATAATCCACTTTGTCATATTTTTGATTAGTCTAGCACATTCAGTGCCATGTGTATCGTTATCGATACACACTGTATAAGCACTTGTGTATCATTTTATTTCTGGTACTTTTGGGGTCGGGATAGGGCATATAGTTTTTGAGTTATGGTAAAATGATGACATATGTATATATTATATAAGCTTGGCCTATGGTGAAGGGATAGTCACCGGGGGCTTGGCGCTGAGAGTGCTAGGCAGTCAAGGTCTGATTTGGAAATATTTTGTGACGGAATGTCTTAAAACAAAATATTTTCTTCTGCACGCTGAAGACCTACCAGATTTTGCAGGTAATACATATTTATTGGCACCTTATGTCAAACAACAAAAGAAAAATGATATGGATAGATAGTGCCTCAAAATTATATTTTAATTAGACAGTAGTCCCACAATTTGATTGATATAATTAACATGTCATATACATCATGTGTTTTAGTTTGACTTAATAGAATGACTTATTCTGAACTTCCTACACTGCATTCTAATGTTCAGTAATGATCAAATATCTCACATACCAAATTTATGATATCTCTGAATAATTTCATCCATATCCATAGATTAAATTATTCAAAGGTGGTAATCTTTCTTACCATGAACACATCTGATTAGGTAATTTTCAGTGTCAGACGGTATTTAATAAATAAATAAATAAATAAAATAATAAATAAAATTGTTTATTGCCAGACTACAATGTCCAATATAAAATAACATTTATCTGGATGTGAAGCTTCAACAAGCTTGTCTAGCTAGATATAGCCCCAATACTTGAGTAGATAATCAATTAACATTTGAATTTATTTGTTTTCCTAGTTAAGTATAGTTGCATTCGACTTGGACAAGTCAGTTATGCATACCTACTCGTCTACTTGCATCATTGCATGCTTGGGTCAACTGTACTTACCAGGCTAGATTAGTAAGAATGTGTATTGATAAATCTAGTGTAGGTACATAAACATAAAATCTAGATTCCAGATTGTAGGAAGTAATTGTTTGAACGGTAAATCTGTTCAAATTTTTCATTCTATTTTAGTATTATTGATTACATTTTTATTTATAAAGCATGGTTTAAGGATTCTGATTTCAATCAATAAGTTAAACAGAGATCTATTCTGAGGTCTTTCTCATGATAAAATCATACAGCGAGACAAATATGCATGTCCAAAAATGTGACCCTCACAATTGTTCCAAGTTGGTAGTCTAAATCATGTTGTCTATCCCAATCAAAAAAATAGTGGTGTGGAGACATGCTTTCCTTTACAATATAACCTTCTAAAGCCCATCGAAGGTGCCCCAGCATGTCAGATATCATATCAATGATGCAATAACCGGCATTCATGTTTCAAGCTTAATCCAGACACAATAGCAGATAGCAGTGTCTACCTTGGTTCTTTTCATCAGGATACGTTGGCCTGTCGGTCTGTAAGTTTCTTCAGGACGAACCAGGCAGTGAAAAAGAAATTAACAATAAAAACATACCTCGAATATCCGCGTTGTTCGGCGTACCACTTCTGAAGTATTGAAACTACGGATTCCTTACCAGGGAGCTTGGGTAGTACTAAAACACGTAGGTGGATTAATTAAACTGTATTGCTCTTTAGCATTTATCATATAACACTTCCTTCCTGTAAAATTCAGATCAAGACACCCCTGCCACATACAATACCATTTTTTTCTCAAACTCAACTAGTCCGCTCGACCATAGATGGCGCCGTCCTTCCTTTTTTTTAAAAAAGGTGCGTTCACGCTCTGTCTCGTGTCGTAGGTGCTAACAATCGCGAGGAAACCTTCAAATCGCTGCGAGGGCCAAATCTTGCTGTCAAAGTGTTGTATTGGAATCCTGTCTAAAACTGTATCTACTTCAATGAGCGACAGTTAGCTGTGTGTCAAATTCATTCAAATTGGAAACGTAAGTGTCCAACTATGCGGAAGTTACGCGACCGAAGTTCCGCGGCTGATTTCGACGTATTCGGCTGATATGAAACACCATAAGTGCCGAACTTATCTAGTTTAGTTACCTTAAGGCCTACGCAGACGGGACGGCCTGGCGAGTTTTTACCAATAGACATTCAAACGTACCGATATAGAAATAAGACTTGTGTCAATTTATATTGATATGGTTTCAAATAATGCCGGCATTCTATATCGATACGTTTGAATGTCCATTGAAAAAAAAAACCCTTGCCATGCCGTCCCAGTGTGCGTAGGCCATTACTTAGTTGCCGCTGAACTTACGCCCGACCGCAATTACGCTGTACGCTATAACGCAACGTAATTTCGGCATTGTGTCGTCAGTAATTCAAATAGCATTGCAGGCGTAATCATGCCGAACTTCGGTCGCGTAACTTCGGCATAGTGTGTTTAGACACTAAAAGTCGATCGCTCTCTGCCAGCCAGAGTTAAGATGAGAATAATTGCCTAAACTGGTTATAACTGCCTCGACCACCTTCAGGGAAACGTACTGTAGGAGTATGCATGTGACAGATCACTGGGAGCTCTATTTTTCATTCGCAAGGTGTAAATGAATTAACGCAAAATGAGAAACTATTTTGTTAGGGACATCATTCTGAACAACTATCATTATGAAACCGGTTTGATCAGAGCAACTGTATTTTTCACTTCTCTATACAAATCAGCTGACCCACTCAGCCCAAAATGTATTGGGAAGTGAAAAAAAAATCGGTTTCAATGTAGTTTCTCATTTTGCGTTAATTCATTTACACGTTGCATGACTCGCGCAACGAGTGGTCCTGACCAATCGTTGCAGAGCGAGTTGATTATAACGAACGAAAATCGGTAGAAAAGTGCGTTCGTTTGCAAAACAGCGATTGAGAATTAGAGCTCTGGGTCGTGAAACACTGACAGCCTCTCTTCCCCCAGCGCGCGATTCTGGCCGCGTGTTCGCAGCGGGTCAGACGATGGTGTCCGTGGGGTCGGCGTTCCCCCGCGCGCGCGCACCCGCCCCGCCAGTCATCAACTACGTGAAGCCGGGCGCGCTGCAGTATGCTGCGCCGAAGCAGCCGCAGATGATGCCAGTGAGGAAGGTAGGCTTGCTCTTGCGCCGAAAGCGTTTTCGTCGCGTGCGCCTGGCGATTTAACGACAAACGCTAGCGTGGCTGAGACGCGCTGCAAACGCTGTAATGTGGAGGTCTTCCGCTGCAGCGCGTCTGTCGCGCGACGGTGTAACAGAAAGGTGTAGTCATATTTTAGGGGTTGTTAGGGACATCATTCTGAGTGAACTTTCACCATGAAACCGAATTCATCAGAGCAACTTTTTTTTTCACTTCTCCATACAAATCAGCTGACCCGTTCAGGCCAAAATGTACTGGGAAGCGAAAAATAAAGTTGCTCTGATCAAATCGGTTTGATAATGAAAGTTGCACAGAATGATGTCCCTAACAAAGTAGTTTCTCATTTTGCGTTAATTCATTTACACCTTGTATAAGTTACTAGGGTCTATGGGATAAAGACTGGAAGGAGACCGCTCAGGATCGAATGGAGTGGAAGAGGGGGAGAGAGGCCTTTGCCCAGCAGTGGGATATGACAGGCTCATAATAATAATAATAATAATAATAAGTTACTCTATGGTTTAAAGCACGTGCTATCTCTCACTATGGACACGGTCAGCTATGCAGCTCTCATCGTCACAGCATTGTAATTATAGATGTGCCGTTACCGGCAAT